>CM060592.1:53784852-53822352 GCA_030578255.1 Tiaroga cobitis | reverse complement strand
CTTCTCGGGGTTTAGCGCTCCTCTTCTCTGGGTTTAGCACTCCTCTTCTCGGGGTTTAGCGCTCCTCTTCTCTGGGTTTAGCGCTCCTCTTCTCGGGGTTTAGCGCTCCTCTTCTCTGGGTTTAGCGCTCCTCTTCTCTGGGTTTAACACTCCTCTTCTCGGGGTTTAGCGCTCCTCTTCTCTGGGTTTAGCGCTCCTCTTCTCGGGGTTTAGCGCTCCTCTTCTCGGGGTTTAGCGCTCCTCTTCTCGGGGTTTAGCGCTCCTCTTCTCGGGGTTTAGCGCTCATCTTCTCTGGGTTTAACACTCCTCTTCTCGGGGTTTAGCGCTCCTCTTCTCTGGGTTTAGCGCTCCTCTTCTCGGGGTTTAGCGCTCCTCTTCTCGGGGTTTAGCGCTCCTCTTCTCGGGGTTTAGCGCTCCTCTTCTCGGGGTTTAGCGCTCCTCTTCTCGGGGTTTAGCGCTCCTCTTCACTGGGTTTAGCGCTCCTCTTCTCGGGGTTTAGCGCTCCTCTTCTCGGGGTTTAGCGCTCCTCTTCTCGGGGTTTAGCGCTCCTCTTCTCTGGGTTTAACACTCCTCTTCTCGGGGTTTAGCGCTCCTCTTCTCTGGGTTTAGCGCTCCTCTTCTCGGGGTTTAGCGCTCCTCTTCTCGGGGTTTAGCGCTCCTCTTCTCTGGGTTTAGCGCTCCTCTTCTCGGGGTTTAGCACTCCTCTTCTCGGGGGTTTAACGCTCCTCTTCTCGGGGTTTAGCGCTCCTCTTCTCTGGGTTTAGCGCTCCTCTTCTCGGGGTTTAGCGCTCCTCTTCTCGGGGTTTAGCGCTCCTCTTCTCTGGGTTTAGAACTCCTCTTCTCGGGGTTTAGCACTCCTCTTCTCGGGGGTTTAACGCTCCTCTTCTCGGGGTTTAGCGCTCCTCTTCTCGGGGGTTTAACGCTCCTCTTCTCTGGGTTTAGCGTTCCTCTTCTCGGGGTTTAGCGCTCCTCTTCTCGGGGTTTAGCACTCCTCTTCTCGGGGGTTTAACGCTCCTCTTCTCTGGGTTTAGCGCTCCTCTTCTCGGGGTTTAGCGCTCCTCTTCTCGGGGTTTAACGCTCCTCTTCTCTGGGTTTAGCGCTCCTCTTCTCGGGGTTTAGCGCTCCTCTTCTCGGGGGTTTAACGCTCCTCTTCTCGGGGTTTAGCGCTCCTCTTCTCGGGGTTTAGCGCTCCTCTTCTCTGGGTTTAGCGCTCCTCTTCTCGGGGTTTAACACTCCTCTTCTCTGGGTTTAACACTCCTCTTCTCTGGGTTTAACACTCCTCTTCTCTGGGTTTAGCGCTCCTCTTCTCTGGGTTTAGCGCTCCTCTTCTCGGGGTTTAACACTCATCTTCTCTGGGTTTAACACTCCTCTTCTCTGGGTTTAGCGCTCCTCTTCTCTGGGTTTAGCGCTTCTCTTCTCTAAGTTTAACGCTCCTCTTCTCTGGGTTTAACACTCCTCTTCTCGGGGTTTAGCGCTCCTCTTCTCTGGGTTTAGCGCTCCTCTTTTCTGGGTTTAACACTCCTCTTCTCTGGGTTTAACGCTCCTCTTCTCTGGGTTTAACACTCCTCTTCTCTGGGTTTAACACTCCTCTTCTCTGGGTTTAACACTCCTCTTCTCTGGGTTTAACACTCCTCTTCTCTGGGTTTAACGCTCCTCTTCTCTGGGTTTAACACTCCTCTTCTCTGGGTTTAACGCTCCTCTTCTCTGGGTTTAGCGCTCCTCTTCTCTGGGTTTAACACTCCTCTTCTCTGGGTTTAGCGCTCCTCTTCTCTGGGTTTAACACTCCTCTTCTCTGGGTTTAACACTCCTCTTCTCTGGGTTTAACACTCCTCTTCTCTGGGTTTAACGCTCCTCTTCTCGGGGTTTAACACTCCTCTTCTCTGGGTTTAGCGCTCGCTGTGAGCCGAGAAATGGCCTGTAGAAGAGCGCATTCGTCAGTGTGTAAGAAAACATGGCTCTGACCTTTAGCTCGAATGCAGATTCTCCTTAACATTATTATTCCGTTCCCTCTGCTAGTCAGCGCTTATATTTAGCAACTTGTCCTTTTAGCTGCACTGCACAAAATGCTTTTCTTAATTAGTATTTTTGTCTTGTTTCCAGTCCATATATTCAAACATTCTTAAATCAAGATGCGTTTACTAGATGCGTTGAGTAAAATGACATAAGAAATTCTATCTTTTTTTCTGATAAAAAATAAAGTTAAGTGAGTTTTTGCTTAAAACAAGCTAAATTATCTGCCAATGGAGTAAGAAAAATAATCTAGTTTTCCATTTGAATTAAGATTTTTTTTTTCTTGTTTTCAATTTGAATCAAGATTTTTTTGTCTTACCCCACTGGCAGATAATTTAGCTTGTTTTAAGCAAAAACGCACTTAATTGTATTTATTTTTATCAGAAAACAAGATATGATTTCTCATGTAATTATCCTCCTCTAGTAAACGCATCTTTATTCGAGAATGTGTATGTTGCTGTAAACGCAAGCGCTGCGTGAGGAAGGCCTGTGGCGATGGCCTGGATGTAAGGCTCTGGTCCGGGTTTAGTTGGCTGGGGTCGTTACCTCGTTGTCCTCTGTCTCCCTCTCTGTGCTCCAGTCCGCCGAGTTCCCCCCCGCTTCACCATCCTTCCCAGCAGCCACGAGATCATGCCGGGTGGCAGCGTGAACATCACCTGCGTGGCGGTCGGCTCGCCCATGCCGTACGTGAAGTGGATGCTGAACTCCGAGGACCTGACGCCGGAGGACGAGATGCCCGTGGGCCGGAACGTTCTGGAGCTGAACGGCGTGCGCGAGTCAGCCAACTACACCTGTGTCGCCATGAGCAGCCTGGGCATCATCGAGGCCGTGGCGCAAGTCATCGTCAAGTGTAAGAACTAGTCTGTTATACAGCCAAATCCAGGGTTTATGTAAATGTTAGGGTTGTGATGTCACCAACCCGTGAAGAAGCTCGTGTAGTTCCTACCAGCGGTTTGTTGTAGTCCTTAAAAGGTGATTTCTGTAAAAGCAAATATCTCACTTTGCTTTGAACTTTGAGTCGTAACTTTGCAGATGTTGTTTATGCTCCAAACAGCAACATTACACACTAACTAAAGATAAAAAAGTTAAATCATAATCAACCGCCCCTTTAATGCTGATGTTGCGAATCTCCTGAGGAAAGATCAACCTCTGAGCAATGCAGATGTCTCTCTCTCTCTCTCTCTCTCTCTCTCTCTCTCCCTCTCTCTCTCTCTCTCTCCCCCTCTCTCTCCCTCTCTCTCAGCTTTACCCAGAGCTCCTGGTACCCCCATCGTCACGGAGACGACCCCCACCAGCGTCACCATCACCTGGGACTCTGGTAACCCCGACCCCGTCTCCTATTACATCATCCAGTACCGCGCCAAGTCCCCGGACAGTAAGTTCGAGACGGTGGACTCCATCACCACGACCCGCTACAGCATCGGCGGCCTGTACCCCAACACGGAGTACGAGATCCGCGTGTCCGCCGTCAACACCATCGGCCAGGGTCCGCCCAGCCACCGGGTGGAGGCCCGAACCGGGGAGCAAGCGCCCGCCAGCCCGCCCAGGAACATCCAGGCATCTGCTTTCAATTATTACATACTTTAAATTAATACTTTTTGTATATGTACATTTCTGAAATACATACAGATAAATCTAAATTGTAATATGGACTCATGCACTTTGCTTTAAGATGATGTGTATTGTGAAAAGCGCTATACAAATAAACGTGAACTGAATTGCATCCAGGCGCGCATCATATCCCAGAACGCAGTGATGGTGCGCTGGGACGAGCCGGAGGAGCCCAACGGGTTGATCAAGGGCTACCGGGTGTATTACACCATGGACCCCTCGCAGCCGATGAGCAACTGGCAGATCCACAACGTTCAGGACAGCACGATCACGACCATCCACAGCCTCGTGCCGTCCGAGACCTACACCATCCGCGTGCTGGCCTTCACGTCCGTGGGAGACGGGCCCTTCTCCGACCCCGTTCACGTCAAAGTGCGGCCTGGAGGTGAGGAGCAGAGAGCGTGCGGTTGAGTCTCGCAGATCGAACCGAAGGCTGTTCACACCAAGAGCGAAAACTAGTTTGCTTCCACACCAACAAACGATAACGGTCCGTTTATTCTAAGCTTCCGCGCTGCCTTTTTTTTTCACCGCAACTTCTGGGGAAGCAAGAAAATGTTGTGGAAACGAGCGCTGGATACCTGAGGTAATACTAGTTAATTTAGTCAAGTCAACTTTATTGTCATTTTTAGCACACTGCATGGCAATTGTTAAAAACGAAACACAGTTCCTTCAGGGAACAACGGTAACACATTCATGAAGACTAAGAAAAGACAACAATAATGTAAACAATGGATATACAAATAGATGGACAATAAATTATACAAATAAATAAAGCAACATATATATATATATATATATATATATATATATAAGTGTAGCAGCATTGAGGTACGAGTATTCTGAGGGTGTGAACTATTGATTTCCATATCCATTCTCTTGAAAAGAGGCTTGACTGTCAAACACCGGTGGGTTTTTCTGGACCTCGGCGATTAACTTCTCCGAAATGTCGTCTGCTATTTTAAATGCGCGCGCCCTTCAATTACAATGGATTCTGACTGGCTGTCAGTGTTCAACAGCTGGGAGAAAAAATCGTTCCGAAAGTGTTCTTTATCGTTATAGTTGTGGTGTGAACTGTGAACTCTTCTATTGTTTAATATTGAGAACGATTTTTTGAAACTATATCTTTATCGTGATCTCAATCGTTATCGTCCTTGGTGTGAACGGGCCTTAACCCTATGAGTTAATCTGCCCGGGGGAAGCTCCCCATCACACGGATTCCTGTTGGCATGACTGGGCCGTCATGTGGTCTGACCGTAACACGTTCCTGTGACATCACATCACATGCGGCTCTCGATGGCGCCACTGAAACCGAGTGGAACATCTCTGCACTGTTCCTGAGCTGTGGCGCCATTATCGTGTCCTTTTTTTCCGAACAGGTTCTGATGTGTTTCTGATCTGTGTTTCAGTTCCTGGGCAGCCGGGGAAGTTCACGGTGGGGAAAGTGACCGACACCAGCGTGGAGTTGACCTGGGATCCTGCGTACTCCAAAGAGCCTGTGAAAGCCTACGAGCTCATCTACAAATCTCCGGATCTCGGCATTCAGGTGAGAACGTGCTCGGCTACGAATCGGCATCGACCTCTGAACCGACGGAAGAATGGCGCATTGCTATTTTGAGGAACTGAAATAGACTGAGCCGTTGACCTACTGGACCCTGCTCTAAAGTCAATGGCGCAATATTTTTTTTGTTATTTAAAGAGCGCTTTAGTTATACGAGCCTATAGGCGGGTCCACAACACGCTACATTTTGTCCAGTTGATGATCGCGCTTTAACCTCTCTCTCACACACACACACACTAGGGCTGTTTGAACGAATTCCGAAATTCTAATATAATTCGAATATTAAAAAAATCAAGACTATTCGAATGCTGAAGTTACTATTCGAATATTGTTTTTTTATGTATATTTTTTATTTTTTTAATACCGTAAAACTTCAAATAATAGCCGAGTCTCAAATAGACGCCTGTCTCTTTTACACGCCTGGTGTGGTGACAGGTTTGGGTAAAATAAAGGCCAGTCTCAAATAGAGGCCGTGTCTGTTTTTTAGTTTCGGGTTGTATTTAATCTTCTAAAACCCGTCAGATCGTCTGCTTTTTGGCGGCCGCCAACGCAAATGTTTGTCCCGCCAAAGCCTTTTTTGATCGGTGAGTGATGTAGACTAGAAGGACTGCGGCGCATGACAGGGCGCGTAACGAGCAGAGAGAGAGAGAGAGAGAGAGAGAGAGAGTGAGAGAGAGAGAGAGAGAGAGAGAGAGAGAGAGAGAGCGCCCCGGCCGCGCGCGCACTCTCACGTCTTCAAACACGAGCGCTGTCTTGCTCTCTCTCCCTCGCGCATATTAATCAAAATCAATTGACACGATAGTAAAAGGTCGAAAGTTTCACGTGGAGCATTTGGAAATTTTTAGAGATTAGAGACTCTAGGCCTACACTCTATGAACAACATCTTAACACTAAACTATAAAGGCCTGTCTCTAGACACCTGTCTCAAATACAAGCCGGTGCAGTTCGACGATTTGGGAAAATAAAAGCCCGGGCTACTATTTGAAGTTTTACGGGTATGCAATCTTGCCTTTCTCGCCACCTTGGCTTACATGTGAAAATGAAATGCTTTTGTTTCGTCTGATGAACAATAAAGTTTTTGAATCGTAACTCAATTGTGCACGTTTTTGTGCACAAATTCCATTATGTAAATAGCGAATCCGCCATGAGAGCGCAACTGGGTTTTAAAGGGAATGGTAGACGAGAGTCTGATTAGTTTATTGTACGTTACGCCCAAAACACACCCGTTACTCATTAAGAGAATAGAGACAACACACACCCGTTACTCATTAAGAGAATAGAGGCAACACACACCCGTTACTCATTAAGAGAATAGAGACAACACACACCCGTTACTCATTAAGAGAATAGAGACAACACACACCCGTTACTCATTAAGAGAATAGAGACAACACACACCCGTTACTCATTAAGAGAATAGAGACAACACACACCCGTTACTCATTAAGAGAATAGAGACAACACACACCCGTTACTCATTAAGAGAATAGAGACAACACACACCCGTTACTCATTAAGAGAATACGGACGACTGTTTTAGATCAGCGCCGGGAGCGCCGACCATTTGCCCCGTCGTTAAACTGGCAACAGTGGATTCGGACGCCCTAAGTGCACTTGCACCGTGAGCTTTAGACATGAGCTTAGATCATTAAAATAGTGTTGAAAGCATCTTTCTGTCCAACAGGAGAAGAGGAACTTTGAGCCCAGAACGGCGTATGTGGTGGAGGGTCTGCGCGCAAACACCGAATACACCTTCTCTCTGGCTGCCGTTTCCAACAAAGGCATCGGAGCGTTCACCAACGAGATCAGTCAGCGCACGGCGCAAGCAAGTATGTGTGAGACCCTTCGTCCCTAAAGAGACTGCTGGAAGCGGAGTGATCCACTCATGTTAAATCACAGTTCTGACTGTCGATGATTGAGGTGAAGCACATTAACCTGTTCCTTACAGTGTGTGACGCTCTGCACCAAACCCGTCCGAGCTGGGACTCCAGAGCTGTGTTTAGAGGGTTCCTCTGGGCTGGTGTAGAGCATCTTAGATCTGTGTTTGCTTTGCTCAGTCGTCGTTTTCAGAGCGGAAGCGGAAACACAACTAATATCTGGCGGTGTAAACAAACTATGAGCTGCGGGGGAATTCATTCGCGTGCTGAAACACACACACTCACACACACACACACACACACACACAGTAATGTGCACTGGTCGCTCATCAGAAGCAAATGTTCACAAACAGCAAACCGCCTGCTTACCAAACAGTGCAGATGTTTATGAATCTATCATTTGCTTCGTCATGTTTGCGCTGAACCAGTGTTAATTTCGTTGACGAAAATAATGACGAAAATTATTCGTCAACGACATTTTTTTCACAGACGAAAACGAGACGATAACTAAATAAAATATAGTTTGGAATGACAAAAACTATGACGAAAATCTATTGACATTTTCGTCAACGAATAAAAACTAGACGAAAATGTTAGTGACGATTTGGGAAGCGATCCGTCAGAACTGATGTCCTGCATGTGTGTGGTAGATGCGCACATTTGTAGGCTGTAACGTGATCTACCCCGTGGTCTCATAAAACGTTAAAAAATGTGAACGTCTGGGAGAATGAGTAGAGCAGACATATAGATCTGAATAAGAGTGACGATGCAAAAAAGCTCTATTCGGTACGGTTTTCTGTGCGCACACACCCGACCCGAAGCGAAGCGTGCAGCCGTGCACATTGACACAAGCACGCGAGGACTGAATTAAGCTCTCTTTCGTGTCTGAATGGACAAATACACACAACAGTATGTCTAAATGTCCGTTTTGGAGAGTATTCATGTAAACTATGCTGGTTATGTCTTAAACAGTTGTGAGTGTATCATCAGTGCAATCGTATCCGCATGTCATTGGACATGATCTGACGTCTTAAAGTAACAGTGGCAATAAACATAATGCAGTCTGTGTCCTTAATATTGATCAAGCAACAAAAGAAAAAGAGAAAAGCATTCACTGTTTGCTAATAGCTTTAATAAGGATTAATTATATTTAATTCATACAAATAAATATTTCTGCTTGAAAGAATAAAGAATGATGTTTGCAAGTAGTTATAAAGAATGCATATTCATTGAAAAGAAGACTGTTCTACTTTAGGAAAAGTGGTTTTATTTAATTTTAAGATATTTTTAAGTCACAGTTGTTAAATCTGTGTCTGTATTGCATGTTCAAACTTAAAAATCATTCATATTAATAGGTTAATAGATGTTTTCTCCGGGAGTATATGGGTTTGGAAATTTTTGAGAAATTCTAAATTAACGCATTACAATTTACCTAAACCCATTATATTTTAGTCGACAAAATCTACTGTAGATTTAGTCGACTAAAATGTTATTGTATTTCGTCGACTAAAACTAGACTAAAACTAAAACAATTCAGATGACTAAAATATGACTAAAACTAAATGGCATTTTAGTCAAAAGACTAAGACTAAAACTAAATCAAAATTTGCTGTCAAAATGAACACTGCGCTGAACAGGCGTTTCAATACTCCTGTGCAGAAACTCCTGGTGAAAGTGGATCGGTGGCTATTGAAAAAGATGTTTTTAGGCACAAACGGTTGAATTCCTCCTCAGTTCTGTTTATTCATCCTTCCCTCCGTCCGCCCCTCCATCCATCCATCCATCCATCCATCCATCTGTCATTGAGAAATGCATTGGTGTGTGTGTGTGATGTTTATGTCCACAAGTATTTCCAGGAGATTATTGAAAAACAAGCCAAAGCCACCAAACTGGACGGGATTTGTGTTTTTAATTTCTGCCTTTTTACCTCTTTCTTCTCTTCCTCCTTCAGTTCAGTGTCTTTTCACCTCAAATGAAGTGATAGTAACTATTGTGTGTGTGTGTGTGTTCGAGTGTGTGTTGATGAAGTGCTCCTCAGTAACGCTGTTGAAGCTGGTGTTTTGCAGGATGGTTAACGGTAAGTGAGGATGATGAGCCACAGCCGCGGTCTGAGCATCTCAACAACCGTAAGACTCTTCATTATTCCACTAACCCGGATCTGTGGAAGGAACTGCAGCTGTTTTATTATTTATTATACGAACACAGTCCTGCAGTTTGACATGCTGATGAACGGTATGAATATAAGCGTCTCGATCATCATCTGGTTCTGATGAGTCCGGCACAAACACACACACTCTCACACAGAACGTAACTACGCATCCGCAGTTCTCTTTTACATGTCATATTCTATAAAGCTAATTGAATCCTTGCTTGTCAGATTAATGATTGTGTTACGGGAGTGTGTGAGAACAGTGGCTGGTCACGGGTCGGTGGAACCGAGAACCTTATGGTTTGAATGATTGTGAGAAAGTCTCGGATCTCTTGTTATTTTTAATAACTCTCTCAGCTCTCGTTGCCGTTCAGCTGGAAAGGTTTCAGTCAATTACACTGACGGAGAGCAAAGCCTCGCATTAACCGCAGTATTAATGACAGATAATACCCACAATTCTATACGCTCGTATTCTACAGAGACTGAAGCTCAGAGAAATTGCTTAAGGCAACTGTGTGTGTGTGTGTGTGTGGGCGTGTGTGATCTACATACAGTCGAGTTGAGTGATATCTAGATTCTCAGACAGGTTTCTAGCGTTAGCTTCACGCGAGTGTAACCGGCAGAATGACTCTTGCTGAAGTTCGGCTATTCATTCACCGGTTCTTGAAACCAGACTGTAACTGTCGTCAGGCAGACTTACAGTTATTGATTTAGCAGAAAGGTGTATCCAAAGGAGGAACATGACAAGCAGTGTCGGATACACACAACGTTTGACGTTTATATCAGTTTGTTTTGTTCCTGCAGACACACAGCTCCTCCTCGACTCATAGTTAAAGCTCATTTGTCTTGTATGAGCAGGAGGAACGTTACACTCCTCGATAACCCCATGGGTTTCAGTCTGTCACCATGTGGTCAGGAATCCTGATCCTGGACCGATGTGTCGCTCCATCCATCAATCCGTGTTTCCATGGCAACAGCGCTCCGCCACACACTCGGCGGTGCTGTAATTAGATTGCCTGTTCTGGTCGATATGTTGATCAGATGCTTGTCTTGAGCGCGATTCTGACAGACAGATGCTTTATTCCTCCATCACTGCATCACAACACATCTTTCATTTCATTTTGCCTCTTTCTTCCTTTGTTTGCATCATTTATCTTTTAAGTTGAATTTAATTTGAGCCTCAGAATTTGTTTTATTGATCCGTACTATTTTTGTAGCCGCATCCTCTGCGTTTGTCTTTATGTTGTATTGATTTATTTTTGCCTTATTTCTGTTGTTTTCTCCTCCTCCACATTCCTCAATGATCTTTCTTCTCTGTGTTGTATTTTCGACTCTTACTCTTCCTCCTCCTCTTCCTCCTCTTCCTCCTCCTCTTCCATTCCTCCTCTCCTCTTCCTCCTCCTCTCCTCTTCCTCCTCTTCTGTTCCTCCTCTCCTCCTCTTCCTCATCTTCCTCCTCCTCTGCTCTTCCTCCTCTTCCTCCTCCTCTTCTGTTCCTCCTCTTCCTCCTCCTCTTCTGTTCCTCCTCTTCCTCATCTTCCTCCTCTTCCTCATCTTCCTCCTCCTCTGCTCTTCCTCCTCCTCTTCTGTTCCTCCTCTTCCTCCTCCTCTTCTGTTCCTCCTCTTCCTCCTCTTCCCCCTCTCCTCTTCCTCCTCCTCTTCTGTTCCTCCTCTTCCTCCTCCCTCTCCTCTTCCTCCTCCTCCTCCTCTCCTCCTCATCCTCTTCCTCCTCCTCCCCCTCTCCTCCTCATCCTCCACCTCTCCCCCTCTTCTCCTCTTCCTCCTCATCTCCTCCTCTTCCTCCTCCCCTTCCTCCTGCTCTTCTTCCTCCTCATCTTCTCCTCTTCCTCCTCATCTTCTCCTCTTCCTCCTCCTCCCCTTCCTCCTCTTCTCTTCCTCCTCCTCCTCTCCTCTTCATCCTCATCTCCTCCTCTTCCTCCTCCTCCCCTTCCTCCTGCTCCTCTTCCTCCTCATCTTCTCCTCTTCCTCCTCATCTTCTCCTCTTCCTCCTCATCTTCTCCTCTTCCTCCTCCTCCCCTTCCTCCTCTCCTCTTCCTCTCCTCCTCCCCCTCTCCTCCTCCTCCTCTCCTCTTCCTCCTCCTCCCCCCCTTCCTCCTGCTCCTCTTCCTTTTCCTCTTCCTCCTGCTCCTCTTCCTTTTCCTCTTCCTCCTCATCTTCTCCTCTTCCTCTTCCTCCTCTCCTCCCCCTTTTCCTCCTCCTCCTCTTCCTCCTCCTCCTTCTCTTCCTCCCCTCTTCCTCCTCCTCCTCCTCCTCCTCCTCTTCCTCCTCCTCCTTCTCTTCCTCCCCTCTTCCTCCTCCTCCTCCTCCCCTCTTCCTCCTCCTCCTCCTCCTCTTCTTCCGCCTCCTCCTCCTCTTTCTCCCCTCTTCCTCCTCCTCCTCCTCCTCTTCCTCCTCATATTTCTCCTCCTCCTCTCCTCTTCCTCCTCCTCCTCCTCTTCCTCCTCATATTTCTCCTCCTCCTCCTCCTCTTCCTCCTCATATTTCTCCTCCTCCTCCTCCTCTTCCTCCTCATATTTCTCCTCCTCCTCTCCTCTTCCTCCTCCTCCTCCTCTTCCTCCTCATATTTCTCCTCCTCCTCCCCTCTTCCTCCTCCTCCTCCTCCTCCTCCCCTCTTCCTCCTCCTCCTCCTCCTCCTCCCCTCTTCCTCCTCCTCCTCCTCCCCTCTTCCTCCTCCTCCTCCTCCTCCTCCCCTCTTCCTCCTCCTCCTCCTCCTCTTCCTCCTCATATTTCTCCTCCTCCTCTCCTCCTCCGGTTAGAGCCCACGTCTCCTCCGGCTCAGGTCCGCTGCTCCTCCGTCAGCTCCTCCTCTCTGTCGGTGAGCTGGGCTCCGGCGCCGGAGGAGCAGCAGAACTCGCCACTGCTCGGGTACGAGGTGTGTTATCAGCTCAACGGCGGCGGAGACTCAGTGCAGACGCTGCGTCTGGAGCCGGACGCGGGACAGGCGCTCCTGAAGGGCCTGCGGCGATGGAGCTCATACCTCCTCACGGTGGCAGCGCTGACAGAGCAGGGCCACGGACCCCAGAGCTCAGCCGTAGAGTGCAGAACCGATGAGGACGGTAAAATCAGTCAAACCTACAGCGCTTCATACAGTACAGATCGTGTCACAGTAATAAACAGGAGAATAACAGAATCAAACGTCATCAGATATGAGACATGTTCAGATTCAGCAGTAAAGCATCTCTACAGAAGATCAGAGAGTCATTATTCTGATCAGTTATGAAACACTCATGTCTGCTGTGAAGGAGGTTCTTCAGCATTAGATCCCTCTTCTAATCTAGAGCTGATTGATTCTTCAGGTGCTTTTTTGTAGAAGTTCTTGATGTTTCATTAGAAGTTCTTCAGATCAGTGTTTTGACATGAAATCTGACTTGATAATAATAATCATCATTGACTATAATTAAGAGGAAGGAAGGATAATATAATAAAATAATATAATCTAGTACAAATCTAGTATAATGCTGTAATCGTCAACTATGCAAATGTGGTAATAATGCGTATCTACGTTCCCAAATACAGAGTTCACTGCATTCATTCACTGTGAACTGAGACGCAGAGCTGATCTTTTGAAAATGACACAAAGCCTTATCACACTTTCAATTTTAGTTTGTTTGACAGTAAAACACAACATTACATACCTTTTGTGTTATTATGAGAAGTTTAAATATCCACTATCTTGCCAAAAGTTTTGGGACGTCTGCCTTTACATGCACATGAACTTTAATGACATCCCATTCCTGATCCGTAGGGTTTAATATGGAGTTGCTCCACCCTTTGCAGCTATAACAGCTCCAACTCTCCTGGGAAGGCTTTCCACAAGGTTTAGGAGTGTGTTTATGGGGATGTTTGACCATTCTTCTAGAAGCGGATTCAGTGCCGTCGCAGGTGGGGTGCGAGGCCCTGTGCGAACTTGAAATGCGAGGCCCCTCCCAGGCTCTGAACGTTAGAATAATTGGCTGCGCAGCCTACTTGTTAGTCTTGTCCGCTTAAATGAATTATAAATAAACATAAAAAACTAATAGGCTATTTGCAGTATATTAAATAGTTTTTGACCTAATTATTTGGTACTGTAATTACACACTCTGACGGCGTTGCATCACGTGCACCTGCGCAATAAAGCCTATGATTTCCGAAAATAGTACTATGTCAACTAGTGATATCAGCACAAGAACTGTTGAGGAATATGCAACATAATTTAGACAATTGTTTTTGTCATAATGTTATAATAACTGACAGACACTATCATTTCAGCTGCTCTGTGCATGTCCTCGCTGAGACACGAATAGATTTTTCAAATGTTTAAAAGGTATTACATTGAAATCTGTTGAATAGAGTGTAAATTTAGTTTGTGGGTAGATTAAATAATGATAAGCGGATAATCACCCGTATGGAGATCATTAACTTAATTTTTTTTTACTGGCTGAAAACAAATACAGCACAATTACGCAATTCCGTCGTTGCGTGCGGGTGCGCCTGCAGTTATAAACATGATTATTACTAATTGGTATATTTCAATGCCAATTCTTATATGTTCATTCATATAGCCTATTCAAAACAGACGGGGCAACCTAACGCAGACAAGTAAGCTCACCGTTTTTAGGTGATATGCTATGTTTGTAGTCGAGCTGTGATATGCAAACTGTTGCTTGCAAACTTTGCATTCGACTTTTCTTCCGTTATCTTTTTTTTCGTAAAATGCTGCCACACTGTCGATGTCTTTGGCATGGTAAAGGAGGACTGGCAGTAAATTAAACGCTCGCAATTAAATTAATATTCAGCAAACCTCCATACCAATGCCTTCTAGTACTTTCTTCAATCTGTCTCCAGTGGGTTGGGCTAATCCAAAAAAGTGAAAACAAGGGGGTGTTCTGAAGACAGGCTGTTACCTGTGAAACAGGGGTGCTCTGAAAACACCCCCATTAGCAATTAGTCCTTTCCACCTGATGAAATTAACATGTCAAAAAAAAAAAATCCAGAACGTATCGACCAATAAATCGACTAATCGACTGGGAGATTACAGCCCTATGAAAAACCCCCTTAATTTGTTGGGGGGAGAAAAAAAACCCCAGCAGGATTGCGAGGCCCCCTACTGGCACGAGGCCCTGTGTGGTTGCACAGTTCGCACAGCCCTTGCGACGGCCTGAGCGCATTAGTGAGGTCCGGCACTGATGTTGGACGAGAAGCTCTCAGTCTCCGCTGTAACTCATCCCAAAGCTGTTCTATCAGGTCGAGGTCAGGACTCTGTGCAGCCAGTCCAGTTCCTCCAAACCAAACGCCTCATCCATGTCTTCATTGACCTGCTTTGTGCACTGGAGCGCTGTCATGCCGGAACAGGAACATCCGCAAACTCTTCCCACAATGTTGGGAGCATGAAATTGTCCAAAATGTCTTGGTATGCTGAAGCATTAAGAGTTCCTTTAAGCCTGAAAAACAACCCATCACCATACCCCCCCCCTCCACCAAACAACCCCACACCATAACCCCCCCCCCTCCACCAAACAACCCCACACCATAATCCCCCCTCCACCAAACAACCTCTACACAATAATCCCCCCTCCACCAAACAACCCCACACCATAACCCCCCCTCCACCAAACAACCCCACACCATAATCCCCCCCCCACCAAACAACCTCTACACAATAATCCCCCCTCCACCAAACAACCCCACAACATAATCCCCCCTCCACCAAACAACCCCACACCATAATCCCCCCTCCACCAAACAACCCCACACCATAATCCCCCCTCCACCAAACAACCCCACACCATAATCCCCCTCCACCAAACAACCCCACACCATAATCCCCCCTCCACCAAACAACCCCACAACATAATCCCCCCTCCACCAAACAACCCCACACCATAATCCCCCCTCCACCAAACAACCCCACACCATAATCCCCCCTCCACCAAACAACCCCACACCATAATCCCCCCTCCACCAAACAACCCCACACCATAATCCCCCCTCCACCAAACAACCCCACACCATAATCCCCCTCCACCAAACAACCCCACACCATAATCCCCCCTCCACCAAACAACCCCACAACATAATCCCCCCTCCACCAAACAACCCCACACCATAATCCCCCCTCCACCAAACAACACCACACCATAATCCCCCTTCCACCAAACAACACCACACCATAATCCCCCCTCCACCAAACAACCCCACGCCATAATCCCCCCTCCACCAAACAACTCCACGCCATAATCCCCCTTCCACCAAACAACACCACACCATAATCCCCCCTCCACCAAACAACCCCACGCCATAATCCTCCCTCCACCAAACAACCCCACACCATAATCCCCCCTCCACCAAACAACCCCACGCCATAATCCCCCCTCCACCAAACAACCCCACGCCATAATCCCCCCTCCACCAAACAACACCACGCCATAATCCCCCCTCCACCAAACTTTACACTTGGCACAATGCAGCCAGGCAAGAACCGTTGGCAACCACCGCATCCCACACTTTGCACTGCACTTGGTGATGTGAGGCTGTAGCTGTTGACTCTGCAGAAAGTTATTCTGCGCACTGTGAGCCTCAGAATGCACTGACCCACTCTGTGATTTTACGTGGCCTACCACTTCATGGCAGAGCTGCTGTTGTTCCCAATTGCTTCCACTATGTTAAAATACCACTAACAGTTGACTGTGGAATATTTAGTAGTGATGAAATTTCCCGAATGGACTTATTGCACAGATGGAAACCGATCGCGGTCCCACGCTTGAGTTCACTGAGCTCCTGAGAGCGACCCGTTCTTTCACAGATGTGGATGGAGCGTCTGCATACCTAGTGCTTGATTTATACAACTGTGGCCATGGAAGTGATTGGAACACCTGAACTCAATGATTTGGAGGCGTGTCCCAATACTGTTTGGCAATAAAGTATATATTCGGGCCGCCACAGTCTAGTTAATAACTGGGAAGCACTGAAATCTATTTGTGCCGGTCAGTGTTTATATTGTGGTGTCTCAGATAAATCAATGTATGGGAAACATTGCAGATTCAACTTTTAATTGTGTGTGTGTGTGTGTGTGCGTGTATCTGTGCATGTGTGTGTTCAGTGCCCGGAGCTCCACCCCGTCAGGTGGACGTCCAGCCGATAAACAGCACCTGTGTTAAAGTGTCGTGGCGCTCTGTGTTGCCGGGGCAACGGAACGGGCAGATCCGCGGTTACCAGGTTCATTACGCTCGTGTGGAGAACGGGGAGTCACACGGCCTGCCGCGCATCAGAGACATGATGCTGGACGACACCCAGGTGAGGTCGCGACCCCGGCACACCCTCAAACTGATTTACATAATCTGCCAATAATTCTTATCCAGCTGATTTTGCAGCGTAGAAGAAAGTGAACGTACACAACAGTGAAGCAGAATAATAATTTTTCAATTGAATTTACAAATGGCCACATTCACTCTTATGATATATTGCTGTTAGGTGTGCTTTTGTAGTTTTTGGATCTTTATTCATTCATGTTTAATTTTTCATTCAATGTCTTGTTTCAGTCAGAAAGGATCATGTGACTGAAGGGAAATGTGTTTTGGATGCATGTGGCAATCAGCCTTTCATAACACTTCAGTTTAGGCTTTGGATCATCATGATATTGCCTAAAACTAAGACAAAAATAAAGTTACAATTTGTTGAAAGCTAGCAGGCAGTACTGAGTATGTTAGTATGGATTGAGTATGTTAGTATGGATTATGTTAGTATGGATTGAGTACGTTAGTATGGATTGAGTATGTTAGTATGGATTGAGTATGTTAGTATTGATTGAGTATGTTACTATGGATTGATTATGTTAGTATGGATTGATTATGTTGGTATGGATTGAGTATGTTAGTATGGATTGAGTATGTTAGTATGGATTGAGTATGTTAGTATGGATTGAGTATGTTACTATGGATTGATTATGTTAGTATGGATTGATTATGTTGGTATGGATTGAGTATGTTAGTATGGATTGAGTATGTTAGTATGGATTGAGTATGTTAGTATTGATTGAGTATGTTAGTATGGATTGAGTATGTTAGTATGGATTGATTATGTTAGTCAAGTCAAGTCAAGTCATCTTCATTTATATAGCGCTTTTAACAATGGATTGTTCCAAAGCAGCTTTACAGAGATAAACATATAATTTAAGGTAACAGATTGTTTTGGCTTATAGCGGTTCTTGAATAATGTTATTTCCAGCTAAAGTTAATTTTGATTGATTCACCTCCGTCGAAATGATCAGACTTTAAACGCGAACCTGTGATTAACGCTGACGGCGTTCACATGCTCATTCAGAATTGATTCTATAGTTAAGTGCTTTTGAAAATATGTGCGCAGGTTTGTAATTCCATACAACCCAGCCTAAACAAACTACTTGTCTTGCTAGTATGTTACTAATATGTTAGTATTGTGAGCTGATCTGAATGAACAAACTACATTCTGTTCTTTCACTAAATGAATCTCACCCTCCTCTTCTCCTCCTACACGCCGCCTGCTCATCACTGGATCTCTCACGTGTGTGTGTGTGTGTGTGTGTGTGTGTGTGTGTGTCGTCCTGCCGTTAGAGGGACGTGGATGAGACGGCACAATATGTGAGTATGAGCTTCAGCTTATGAAAGAACAGCAGAGACTGAAACATGTCATTGTCCAGGAAAATGAATGAATGAATGCATGAATGAATTAATGTAGGAATGAATGAAAGAATGCATGAATGATTGAATAGGGATTAATGAAGAAATGCATGAATAAATTAATTAATGAAAGCATTAATGAATGAATGCACCAGTAACATGTGATCAGAGCAGGTGTGAGGTCAGAGCTGATTGGTCAATGCTGTGTTGACATCATGCCTGGTGTGTGTAGGAGCTGATCATTGAGGATCTGCAGCCTGAGACGCTTTACTCCATCAGTGTGGCGGCTTACACCATCAGAGGAGACGGAGCTCAGAGCCTCGCTCATCTGGTGCAGACGCCCGTCACATGTGAGTGTGAGTGTGTGTGTGTGTGTGTACTCCATCAGTGTGGCGGCCCACACCATCAGAGGAGACGGAGCTCAGAGTCGGAGGATTCTAAGGGCTCACGCACTTTTGGACCCCAGAGATCATTTTATTAATGGAATGGGTGCGATAGGGGCCTAACTCATATTCTTTCATAGGGCCCAAACTTGCTAGCGGCGCCCCTGCCATCACGCCTTATAGCCGCGTTTAGCGGAGTAGAGCCGGCCGATAATAAAGTTAGAAACAATCAAGCAGTTGAGATTTGCTATTCAGTATATAGTGCTTTACGGGAGTGTGTGAGGATAAAGATGGACATAAATGCAGCTTTATATATAGAGCTGTGTGATAATATAGTTATGCAATGATGTAAGACTAGATTGAGTCAGTTACTGTGAGTGTGTGTGTGTGTGTCTCCTGTAGTGCCGGCTCGCCCCGTTCTGTCGGTGCATCTGGTTAACGAGACCTCGGCGTCTGTGATCTGGACGACCCAACCATCCTCCAACCCTCTGCAGGAGATCCGGGGCTTCCGTCTGACCTACGGTCTCAAAAACCACTCGCGCTCGTTCTCTGTGGACGTCAGACCCGAGGAGCGCCGGCGCGACGTTAGCGACCTTCGTCCTGGAGGCGTGTACTCGTTCCTCCTGGCCGCTAGAGGGCGCTTTGGCTACGGCGAGCCGGCGGAGGAGGAGCTGTCGGTGCCGGAGTTTCCTCCCAGAGGTTTCCCGCAGCTGTTGGAGCAAGCGAACGCCACATGCTGCTCGCTGCAGCTCTCCTGGATTCCTCCGGGCGGCGCTTATACGGGATACATGCTCGCGTACGAGGAAGCGGGAGGCGGCGTTGAACCGCGGACGCTAACGGTGCCGGCGGATGCGTGTAGCTACACCATTCACGGGCTGAACCCGGACCAGGCGTACGCTGTGAGAATATCGGCTCATAACGGCGCCGGGTCTGGCCCGTTTAGCCCACAGGTGCGGTTCCGAACCACAGCCTTCGACACAGGTACGACTGGTGAACGAAACCCCACACACAACCAACCCCACCCAACCAATCACAGTGGAGATGTGAATGTGGGCGGAGCACAGGTAACACTCAGCCAGTCGTTAGGGGGCGGAGTTTCGAGGTAAGTGACAGGTGTCAGTCACAGTCCATCGGAGGACGAGCACTTGAATTCATAGTAAGACTAGAGTCGTTTTCTTTTCATCCTCTACTTTGAGTTCCTTCACTTCCTACATTTCCTAACACTTCCCAGTCCAGTTTGTGGTGTGGCACATATAAAATAAGTGTTTGTTTGTGTGTGTTTGGGGTTTATGTCTCACCTCTCGACTTCCTTCCTCCTGAATAACCTTGATCCGCAGCGAGTGAATGTGTGTCGGCTCTCGGTGGATCAGCCACACCTGTGTCCGCCATACGCTCACCTTCAGCATCACACACACTATTCCCTGCACAGGCCTCGGCGCACGCGGCTCCCTCACCGCCCAGTGTGTGTGTGTGTGTGTGTGTGTGTAAGTTCTTTGAGTACACAAGTCTCACGTGTTGTTTGTCTGTGTGTGTTTTCGGACAGACGTGCCGAGGAACTTCTCTGTGAATCTGGCGACGAAGACGAGTGTGTTGCTGACGTGGGAGTTCCCGGAGAACAGCGCCCCCTATCGCTTCACCGTGAGTCGCTCCACTTCATTGGGGAATTTGTGTGTGGAAGAAAAATGGATGTAGTGATTTGGGTCGATGCATCAGTTGTTAGTTAAGTTATGTTGAGATGTGGGCGTGGCACTCAAACAAGGAGGTGTGTTTAAATACTATTGTGTGTGTGTGTGTGTGTGATGGGTAGGTTTAGGGGTTGGGTTAGTGTAAGGAGACAGAATATACCGTTTGTACAGTATAAAAACCATTACGTCTATGGAGAGTCCCCACTAAGATAGCGAACCAGACGTGTGTGTGTGTGTGTGTGTGAGAGAGAGTGAGTGAGTGAGTGAGTGAGTGAGTGAGTGAGTGAGTGTGTGTGTGTGTGTGTGTGTGTGTGTGTGTGTGTGTGAGTGTCACCAGACAAGTTATTGTCCAGCTAAAGTTAGTTTTGATTCACTTCCGTTGTAAAGATCATTAGTTATTAACTTAGCGGCCGTTAACACGACACCGTTCTAACAGAACACAGAAACTTTTAATGTGTTCTGGCCGTTCATTCACACGACAGTGTTTGGAGGCTCTTGAGTTTCTGACTCTAGGAACGCTCCTCTGGTCCTCAGGTGGAGTATAACCGGCAGAAGATGGAGGTGGACGCTCGTCTGAGGAAAGCGGTGATTCCCAACCTTCAGCCGGACACCAGTTACGACTTCAAGATCACCAGTCCCGAGGGGAACATGGGAGGACTGAGACACCGCATCCACGCCAAGACCTCGCCACCCATCCTGATCCGCCGGCCCGAGCTGGACCACACGCGAGAAGCCGAGGCCACAGTCACCATCATCCTGCCCTCGCTGGACACCCGGAGCCACGTCAGGTGCGGAGCTCACTCTGCACACGCATGCGAACACGAACCATGCAGGACATGCACACACACACGTCACGTCATGCAGGACATGCACACACACACGTCACGTCATGCAGGACATGCACACACACACGTCACGTCATGCAGGACATGCACACACACACGTCACGTCATGCAGGACATGCACACACACACGTCACGTCATGCAGGACATGCACACACACACGTCACGTCATGCAGGACATGCACACACACACGTCACGTCATGCAGGACATGCACACACACACGTCACGTCATGCAGGACATGCACACACACACGTCACGTCATGCAGAACATGTGCACACACACGTCACGTCATGCAGGACATGCACACACACACGTCACGTCATGCAGGACATGCACACACACACGTCACGTCATGCAGGACATGCACACACACACGTCACGTCCACGGCATTACGTTCGCTAGGGTTTATTTGCGTGCAGCTCGTGTGCTTGATGAGATCCTGAGAACTAACTAACCCTTGTGTTGCGTCTGTGCCGGCAGGAACATCTATGTGGTGGTGGTTCCTTTGAAGAGAGCCCGCGGAGTGATCCGTCATCTGAAGAGCCCAGACGAGATGGACCTGGAGGAGGTACAGCCGCTCACTGTCGCATAGCGTTATCTGCTCACTGTCTCACTAGCGTTAGCCTCTCACTGTCTCACTAGCGTTAGCCTCTCACTGTCTCACTAGCGTTAGCTGCTCATTGTCTCACTAGCGTTAGCCACTCACTGTCTCACTAGCGTTAGCCACTCACTGTCTCACTAGCGTTAGCCTCTCACTGTCTCACTAGCGTTAGCTCCTCATTGTCTCACTAGCGTTAGCCTCTCACTGTCTCACTAGCGTTAGCCGCTCACTGTCTCACTAGCGTTAGCCTCTCACTGTCTCACTAGCGTTAGCCTCTCACTGTCTCACTAGCGTTAGCTGCTCATTGTCTCACTAGCGTTAGCCACTCACTGTCTCACTAGCGTTAGCCACTCACTTGTCTCACTAGCGTTAGCCTCTCACTAGCATTAGCCTCTCACTGTCTCACTAGCGTTAGCCTCTCACTGTCTCACTAGCGTTACCCTCTCACTGTCTCACTAGCGTTAGCTGCTCATTGTCTCACTAGCGTTAGCCTCTCACTGTCTCACTAGCATTAGCCACTCACTGTCTCACTAGCGTTAGCCGCTCACAGTGTCACTTCCGTTAGTCGCACTAGCGTTAGCCGCTCACAGTCTCACTAGTGTTAGCCGCTCACTGTCTCACTAGCGTTAGCCCCTCACTGTCTCACTAGCGTTAGCCGCTCACTGTCTCACTAGCGTTAGCGCCAGTTTCACTTTTAACCAAACCAGCATTTGAGATGCTGCGACGTGATTGGTCCGCTGGTTAGTCCAGCAAAGGGGATTTATGCTGTAAGTGTGTGTTTAGTCAAGTCAAGTCAAGTCATCTTCATTTATATAGCGCTTTTAACAATGTAGATTGTTTCAAAGCAGCTTTACAGAGATAAACATATAATTTAAGGTAACAGAGATTGGTTTGGTTTTATAGCGGTTCCTGAATAATGTTATTTTCCAGCTAAAGTTAGGTTTGATTGTTTAACTTCCGCCGAAATGATCATTTGTTATTAAATTTGGGCCCGCTAAGACGACACCGTTCTCTCTAAACAGACTTTAAGCGCGAACCTGTGATTAACGCTGACGGCGTTCACATGCGCATTAAGAATTTATTCTATAGTTATGTGCGTTTGAATATATGTGCGCAGGTTTGTAATTCCCTACAACCCAGCCTAAACAAACTACTTGTCTTGCCTATAAGTTTTGATACAGAATTTTATTTTATTCTATAACTTCGGGGTACGCTGAAGTGGTTTCAATTGTTCTGTAAAATAACTTCGCAGAGATCTTTGATGCCAGAAATATTAGACTTTATTAACAAACAAAGCGAGCATCTCCTGCAGGGGATCACTCCTGATCAGTGCCCAGCTTCTCACATATATCCATACATCCTTTTCCAAAGATGGTCATACACTTATAGATAGTTTTGGGTGAAGGTCTTGTACCATGTGACTTCTCAGAATAGAATTGACATTCAGGGTCTTTTTACAGAAGGTCTTGCAGCTGAAATTTCAATTGAAACGGGTGAAACATAGGTAAGGCCGCCTATCACTGCTGTGTTGCCTAGAAACTTCTGGACTAGAAGCTTTATTTTTCATTAGTTTAGCCACTTGTTCAAATAAATATCTAGGATTATGTTTATTTTCTTCTAATAGGGTTGAAAAATAAGCAGATCTATCCGGTTTTAAAGCCTCTCTGTAAGCAATCGAGTTCTCCTTCCATGAAATCCGAAATACCTCTAGTTTAGTTTTCTTCCAGTTGCGCTCTATTTTTCTGGATGCTCTCTTAAGGGCCTGAGTGTGTGTGTGTGTGTGTGTGTGTGTGTGTGTGTGTATGTGTGTGTGTGTGTGTGTGTGTCTGCTCGTTGTTGTTACAGTTATGTCTGTCTTGTGTCTGTATTCCTGTGTTTTCCCCCGTCATTGTGATTTGGTTTAGTCCTGTGTTAGTTTTTCCGCTCCTCGTTTGTGTTCAGTTCCTTCACCTGTGTCTAGTTAATTTGCCCCAGCTGTGTCTTGTTCCCATTATCTGTTCTCTGTGTATGTAAACCCTGTGTTCTCCCTCACTCCTGGTCGGTTCTCGTTCGTATGTACGTTTGTATATGGTGTGTTAGTGTTTTCTGGATT
The DNA here is from genome assembly GCA_030578255.1 of Tiaroga cobitis. Lineage (NCBI taxonomy): Eukaryota > Metazoa > Chordata > Actinopteri > Cypriniformes > Leuciscidae > Tiaroga > Tiaroga cobitis. Next base: position 53,798,885 of record CM060592.1, on the reverse strand, counting down.
CCTGGTCTGAGTTATTTAGTAAAAATTATTGAATTTGATCTTTTGACTCCTGCCTCTTCATCTGCCTGCACCACAACCGTAACAGTTGTACCACGGCATTGGACTATTTTCTTTAATCTTCTTTAAGCGCAACGGAGCAACTGTGTCTAAAGTGCTGGAAAAGAGAGAGTTAAAAGTTATCGAATATCAATCGAAAAGCAGTATCGAGTTCTTCTAAGCTATCCGGGATGCTGAGATGATGAAACTGATTAGGAAGATTATTGATAAAGCAATCTTTAGTGGCAGAAGTTATAGGTCTAACATATTTGTAACACAGAGGCTTTGCAGCCTTGGCTAAATGAACATTGATTCCATGTAATAATATTAGATCTAGAGTATGATTACGACAATGAGTAGGTCCTGACACGTGTCGTCTAAAGCCAATTGAGTTTACAATGTCTTTAAATGCCAATCCCAATGCATCTTTTTCATTATCTACATGTATATTCAAATCACCAACAATTAGTACTTTATCTGCAGCCAATACTAATTCTGATAGAAAGTCCGCAAATTCTTTGATAAAATCTTTGTGGTGCCCTGGTGGCCTGTATACAGTAGCCAGCATAATTCTCAAATGTGATTTATCGTTTACACTATATATTTTTACATTAAGCACCAATACTTCAAAAGAAGTATATTTAAACTAGATATTTTAGTGGTTTTGAAAATATTACCATAAATTACCGCAACACCTCCCCCTTTGCCTTTCAGACGAGGTTCATGTTTATAACAGTAATCTTGTGGGGTTGACTCATTTAAAGTAATGTAATCGTTTGGTTTTAGCCAGGTTTCTGTCAAACACAGCACATCTAGTTTAAAATCTGAAATCACAACTACATTTTTAACCTTAGATGGGTTTAGACGTTTTTTGGATTTCCAGATTCGGGGAACAGACACAGTCTCTATATGATGATATCTAGGTGAAAGAGGCTCTATGTGATGGGATTTATCTGACCTTGGTGACGTGAGGCCGCTAGCAGACGGTCGGTTTAGCCAGTCTGTCTGCTTCCTGACCTGAGCCCCAGATTGTCATGTTTTATCTCTAAGAATATGAGCCAAATTACTAGAGAGAAGAGTAGCACCAGCCCAGGAGGGATGGATACCATCTCTTTTCAACAGATCAGGCTTGCCCCAAAAACTTTTCCAATTGTCTATGAATTCTATTTTATTTTGCGGACACCACTTTAGACAGCCAACCATTGAGTGAGGACAGTCTACTAACTATCTCATCACTCCTGCGAACAGGAAGGGGGCCAGAGCAAATTACAGTGCCTGACATCATACTTGCGAGTTCACACACCTCTTTAATATTCATTTTGATGATCTCCGACTGGCGGAGTCAAACATAATTAGTGCCGACATGAATAATGATCTTAGAGAATTTACGATTAGCATTAGCCAGCACTTTTAAATTTGTTTTGATGTCAGGCGCTCTGGCTCCCGGCAAACATGTGACTATGGTGGCTGGTGTCTCTATTTTCACGTTCCGTGTGATCGAATCACCAATTACCAGGGCACAATCAACAGAATTCACTGAGTGGGGCAAATCGATTTGTTATGGGAATCGGAACGGAAGAATGGTTCTTTGATCCGCGACTAGAGCGGCGATCTCTCACTGTCACCCATCTGCCCTGCTGCACGGGCTCTACTTCAGCCGGAACCGAATCATGTAAAGAGTTCACTATGCTAGGCGCATCCAAAATAGTATCTAAACCTCCAGCACAATTACTATCCTTAATTAAAGTTTGGATGCGTGTCTCTAGTTCTAAAATCTTCTCCATCAGCCTGACTGTCTCCTTGCATTTATCACATATAACTCCTGTATTGCCGACAGAGAAGGCTATGCTAAACATGTGGCATGAAGTGCAGGTGACAATAACAGTACAAGACATTACTTATCATATATACTTATCATACATAATTATCAACCTCATATGAGCAGTGTTGTGGAAAGTTACTTTAAAAAGTAATGCATTACAATATTGGGTTGATGTGGTACATTACTTTTGCGTTACCTTTTCTCACCTGATCTGGGCATTTTATAACAGAAAAGTGCTATTTTGGGGGAAATGTTAAGGCCCTTTCACACCAAAAGTGAAATAATAAGCCTCAGACTGAAGGAAGTGCAGATTCACGCGTGTCCAGTAGAGGGCGCCGCTCAAACAAACATTCACACTTTCAACACTTTCTTCACCAATAAGTGAGATTAAATGCATACAAATATTTGTTTTATTTAACATTTAACTATTGGAGGTTTGCATAGCCTGATTTTGCATTTGACAGATTTTTTTTTCATTTTGAGGAATAGGGGCGGTTTCTTCATTAGGGCGATTGGGCGACGCACCACCAAAGTGTGAAAGTGACTTTTTCAATCACATTCACAATCTCATTCAACCACAGAGTTACGCTAGCCGTCACTATAGTCCAATCAGTGTCATGTCACGTTCTGTGGAGTACCGCCTCTTTTTGGGCGATTTCACTCTGGCTGAGAATCGCCCAGTGTTCCCATAGACTTCCATTCAAAGATGGTTTTATTCGAACTGGAGGCACTGCAAGGTTTCTTCTTGCTGCCTATCTTTTACTAGGGTTTCCAAATTCCAAAACGTCGCTCTCGCGGCCTGATTGGAGGTAGCTCGTCAAGGGGCCGTTCTATCGTGTCTTTTGCGCGCTCCGGTTCCTTATTTCAAATGTAGGCGAGCGGCAAGCGCACTCATATTTGAAGCGACATTTTTCAGGCGCAGCGAGATGTATCGAAAACGCCTCAACTTTTCAGAATGCCGCAAGCGCACTGCAGTTCATGTGACAAGAACAATCAAATCAGCTTCGCCCTTTCCGTAACAACATTGGAAGTTCCAGGGAAGTTCAGTCAACATGAAGGATGGGGGTGCACCTAAACACTACGGGTGTTTTTCTTTTCTCCATAAATAACGTTAAATCTTGTAGCAGAGCTACATCAAGCGTTTTTCGGTGGTGGAAATCTATTAGCTACTAAAACTTCTTTGTCGTCGAGAGCACAGTGCATGGTTGCATAGCAACGACAGACGCCACGGGAAAATCGGACCGAATTTTACTATTATTAAAAAAAGATTATTATGTAATATTATTATGTAATTGTCAAGTAATTTATCTGTTTGGACTCAATCTTTTTTATAAAAATGATTTAAAGGCTGAAATATGTAAGGTTTATCTTTTTATAAAACCTTTTTTTGTGTGAAAAATTATTTAAAGGCTGAAATATGTGAGGTTAATCTTTTTATAAAACCTTTTTTTGTCAACTTTATTTGAATTAAATTTTATTAGCCTACATGTGCCTATAGGGGTGGACCGGGGATGGCATGGGTTGGTGGCAATGTAAGTTTCTGGATCTTTTGGATACATTACCGCGGGGCGAGGGCTTCGATTACCTCTCTCTTTTTTGACCATAGGCCTACATGTGTTTGCATCCCTGGAAACAAAACACAGACATTTTGAATGGCAATAACCACAAAATACAGAGCTATGGACACCAAAACTACTGACTGAACATTTAGGCCAGTGTCTCCGTCTAGCAACCACACCTTTTGTGTCACGTTTCGGCAGCTGATGGGAGACAGACAGTGCCATTTCTCACATTAGACTGCTCTGTATTTTGGCCTACCTCTTGTTGTGTTTTGTTAAGAAAAATTCTGACATTTAAATTAATTGTTTTGCCACTTTTGCACTTGCTTTTTATGTATTTTGAATGCAAAAGGCACCTTATTTTTGTTATGCATGTTTATTAAAAAATAAGTTTTGTAATAACCAATAGTTCCGGACCTTTGACATTGATGAAAATTCAGATTTGGACCTTTGAGTGTAGACTTTGAGAACCCCTGCTCTATGGGTTCCGGGAGGGCTCGCACTAACGTGCTTACGTCATCATACGTATCCTTAACTTGTGCAGCGATTGGTGGGAACAAACATACACTATTAAATATCTTTAAGATTAAGTGACAAATAATATTTAAAAACAATTTTGAATTTGAATAACAAGAAAAAATGAAACACTACTATAATATCTTTATCAAATGTGATTAAAAAATAAAAAATAAAAAGAATGAGAGCGAGAGCTTGAGAAACTGTTGGGACCATAGGCAACAACGTCAAGGCAACAATGTCATGGCAAACGCAGTCATTTATCGTGTCATTAAAATAAATACCAGTCAGCCCGTCGTAGTAATCAGCATACATTGAGCAGGAGCAAGTAGCAACAGGAACAACAAGATCTGGGAGGGCCTTGGGAGAAGAAGACAAGCAGAGGCTGTCTAAAGAGGTATTGCTGAACATTTTAATAATCTCACTTTGTTTTTACAATCAGTTGAGGAAAGGATGGTAGCAGTCTTTTTTACTCCTAGCATCGTACTTTGAAATTTGTACATTTCCATTCGAACACCAACACAATCTTTATCCTACACGTCAACGATTCAGTCAACAATATTATTTGTCGCCACCTAGTGGAATCTTTAATAAAATAACTTAAACTATCTGAGTGGATTGAAAATACATTTACTGGTCAAAAACCCTTGTCAAACTCCATTTGAGCTTGAATTTTGGTAAAATGGTAATTAACGTAATAACACACACACACACACACCATCAGCGCTGTCGGACGGAAGCATTGTATGTCCAAAACTGTTACTTTTCAGGAAACGAAAGAAAACCTTTTTTTCCCCCAAAACAATTTCATTGGTAAAATATTTGTAAAACACATTGACAGATGTAAAGGGTGACCAATAGCATTAATTTTTGAAAAAAATAGGGAGATAATACAATATGGATTCTGCCTGATACATTGTTGCTGTCGGGATGGAAACCTTGTATCTCTATATTTATATTATAATAAATAAATTATTTTATAACTAAAATAAATGTATTTATTTTGTCAGGTCTGCGACACAATCTTAAAGTAGTGAAGTTGCCTTTACATGCTTAAGCTGTTAATTTATTCATTGCATGGGTGGACCTTATCCTTATCAATCATCCAAACATTTGCCCCCCCTGAGAGATTTAGCAGGAGCCGCCACTGGGAATACTGAATCTGTTTTGTGCAAGTGAGATGAGTAAATGCACGCTCACATTTAGTCTAGAACTACAATAACCACCATGTTCACACACACACACACACACACACACAATGCCTCTGCACTTCGATTCCTCTCAACATGAGGACAGGAGAGCTGTCAGTCAATAAATCGGAAAACAAAGTAACTAGCGTTAAAATGTAACTGGGATATTTTATTGTAAATTTGAAAAGTAATGCGTTACTTTACTAGTTATTTGGAAAAGTAATCTGATTACATAACTCTACTTGTTATGCTTTTCCCCAACACTGCAAATGAGCAAAGATATGTTTTATGCACGTCTTTTCACTGCACGGCGTTACCATCCAGCGTTTTTATGCAATAGCCTGAAATGATAAAAACAGCTGGATGGAAACATAGCTTTGATTATTGTTATTAGCTTTGATTATTGTTAGTAGTATGCGTGAGATCTGAAACACTCATGCAGATCTACAGTTATGAGTCTGATGTGTGTTGTGATTTTCTGTTATTATTGTTTTTACTGGTGTGAGTGTTTGTGTAGTTCAATCTCAGATCTGCTGGAATATTGTTTAAACTCCTGCGGTTCGACTTCTGCTGTCGGACGTCGTGTGTGTGAATGTGAACGTGAGCGTTTGGTCAGAGATTCTCCACAGATGTAATGCAGGGTGTGAACACACACACATATGTACACACTGTACCTGTACACACTGAGATCTACCTGATAGATAGTTTTCAAACCAGCTAACTGCTTGTTCTGACAACCTGACACTGAAAAGTCTTTGTTTTAATATTGTGGATCACGCAATATTAAAACAAAGACTTTTTCAGTGTCGGGTTGTCAGAACAAGCAGTTAGCTGGTTTGAAAACTATCTATCAGGTAGATCTCAGTGTGTACAGGTAGATGGTCTCACTTCCAGCCCTCTTAATATATCCAAAGGTGTGCCCCAGGGGTCAGTGCTGGGACCACTCCTATTTATATTATATATCACCACTCTTGATCAAAATGTTTCAAGTGCAAATTTTCATTTCTATGCCGATGACACTGTGATATACTGCTCTGCATCTACACCAAACCAAGCTCTTTGTCACCTGCAACTTGCTTTTGATACTGTACAACATACCTTGTCTGATTTAAAACTGGTTTTGAATAATGACAAAACAAAACTTATGTTGTTTTCCAGTGCAAAGTCAAAGTCACGAAACCTTCCATCCATCACTACTTCTCAGGGCTCCGAGATCGAGTCTGTATCTCATTATAGGTATCTTGGTATTTTAATTGACGATTCTCTCTCTTTCAAACCTCACATTCAGCAGTTGGTGAAAAAACTGAAGTTGAAACTGGGTTTTTATTTCAGAAACAAGTCATGTTTTTCATTTGAGGCCAAAAGGAAACTTGTTGCTGCCACTTTCATGTCAGTGCTGGACTATGGCGATGTTATATACATGCATGCATCCACACAAAGCTTGAAGCTGTTGGATACTATTTACCATGGAGCTCTTAGGTTCATCACAAACCTTAGAGCCCTTACTCATCACTGTACTTTGTATGATCGGGTTGGTTGGTCTGCATTGTCCACCCGTAGACATAATCACTGGCACATTTTTATTTACAAGGCTATTCTTGGTCTGCTCCCCTTATACCTTCAAACCTATATCATAAAGAAAGGCACAGGAAGATATTGTCTTCGTTCAGAGGACTTACTATTGTTATCTGTCCCTCAAGCCCGGACTGAACTGGGAAAAGGGGCGTTTAAGTATGCGGCCCCCTGTGCTTGGAATCAGCTGCAGAATGTCTGAATCTTCAGGAGCCGGTTTCACTGGTTGCTTTCAAATTACTTTTAAATGACATGGAGTCTACACTAACTGGCTGTAGATGTTATGACTGATTACTCGGAGGATCCTTGTTGTTGTTTATATGACCTGGTAACATGATATTTATTATCAGCATAAATTGTCATATGTTTTATGTAAATGTTATATGTTTTTATGTCCGCAACCTTGTTAAATGTGCTGCTGCCTGTCTTGGCCAGGACGCTCTTGGAAAATAGATTTTTAATCTCAATGAGTTCTTCTCCTGGTTAAATAAAGGTAAAATAAAAAATAAAAATATGACAGGACCACACGATAACACACCTGAACCTGAGACCGTTCTACACAACACAAGACAACATTTACATTCAGGCATTTACAGCCCTGACATGTTTATCAGTGAAAGCCTTGTCGTCCCTCAGAAGAGAATGTTTGTGATTTGAACATGTTAATGAAGGGAAAAGACAACATTTGCTTCACGTTCATCAACACCACCTGAACTTTTTGTCACACCAGCCTCAACTTGCTGGTCAAAGAGTTTATTTCTTCAGTGCTTTGACCTGCACAAGTCTTTCAAGAGCTCGCGTAACATGACACCTACTGTAGCGATGATTACGGGATATATGAGCAGGGTGAAGCTCACACGCAAGTATTAAATAACCAATTATTGCTTTGCAACATTGAAACATAAAACTAAACAAAAAATGCTTCACTACTTTTACATATCTAAATTGAATACAGCAAACAACAGTGATCCCAGCAAACAAATTTAGGTTCTGGGAAAGTTCTGGGAACGTTAGTTTTTGGTTCCCAGAACGTTCCTAGAACTTTCCCTTAAGGTTAGGGGAACGTTCCCGGAACGTTCTCCTTACGTTATAAAAATGGAACCTAAAAATAACCTACATGGAACGTTCCTATAACGTTCTTGTTTGGTTCCCAAAAAAATAACCTCATGGGACCATTCGGGAGCGTTAGAGGAACGTTCTGTGTTTGCTGGGATCATGTTAAAGTCCCCCATCGTCAATCATTCTACCCCTCAAAACTCTTTGATCACCGAAATTACATATTTAAAAGTTTTTTCCTTGAAAAAATTAGTTTATGCCATAAAATATCTTGAATGTAACTCGACACCCTTGCCTCATTTAGTATGCGCGGTTATATGAATATGCAAATGAGCCCCGCCTCCACTCACTCCCTCAGCTCAGAGATCCACTGGTTGACGATCACACGTTGATCTGATTGGTTGCAAGGTCGTTTGTGACGTCAGAAACACCAGCGATTTCAAACCGTGTGTTTGAGACTGTCTTTGGTTCACTGCAGTTTTAAGCAGGAAATACTCAGCAATGCTGTCGTCTTATGAACTTACACACGGTGTGTCTTAAAGCGTATTAAAACACCACATAAACGACAGAGCTGCAGTCTCCCGCTGAGAGGTCTGGTGTGTGTGTGTGTGTGCAGCTGCTGAAGGACATCAGCCAGAAGCAGCGGGACCCGCGACAGCGTCAGGTGGACCTGCGGAGAGCCTACATCACGGCCCGCTTCACGCCCGCCACCCTGCCCGGCTTCTTCACGCTGGGGAACCAGCAGGACTACGGCGGCTTCGAGAACCGGGCCTTAGAGTCCGGCCAGGAGTACGTGTTCTTCATCCTGGCGGAGCTCAACTCCACCACTGGGGTAAGATGCGCCGTGTGTGTGTTTGTGAGTGAGTGAGTGAGTGAGTGTGTGTGTGTGTCAAGTCAAGTCAAGTCATCTTCATTTATATAGCGCTTTTAACAATGGATTGTTTCAAAGCAGCTTTACAGAGATAAACATATAATTTAAGGTAACAGATTGTTTTGGCATTATAGCGGTTCTTGAATAATGTTATTTCCAGCTAAAGTTAACTTTGATTGATTCACCTCCGTCGAAATGATCAGACTTTTAAACGCAAACCTGTGATTAACGCTGATGGCGTTCACATGCTCATTCAGAATTGATTCTATAGTTATGTGCTTTTAAAATATGTGCGCAGGTTTATAATTCATACAACCCAGCCTAAACAAACTACTTTTCTTGCCTATAAATTTTGATACAGAATTTTGTTTTATTTTATCACTTCGGGGTACGCGAGCCGGAATTCACAACGCTTTATCTGTAGAGTGGGAAAGGGATCCTCCATAGGGAGAGGATAGTGGACACTTCAGCACTGCATTGTCATCGGGTCCAGGCGGATCTCCTTCGTCAGATCTGGACACGGCCTGGATCCGGCAGGCTGCGGGAAAACCTCGGGATAAACAAAGACACTAATATTAGCGTAGATGCCATTCATGTGTGTGTGTGTGTGTGTGTGTGTGTGCAGGCGTAACGCTCCTGTGTTTGTGTGTTCAGAAGATGTTTGTGGCCAGCCCTTACACCGACCCCGTGATCGCGCCGGACTCGGACCCGCAGCCGCTGGACGCGAGCGACGGGCTGATCTGGGTTCTGGGACCCGTCCTGGCCGTCGTCTTCATCGTCTGCATCGTCATCGCCATCCTGCTCTACAAGAAGTGAGTCTGAACCCACGCCAGATCATGTGACTTGTGTTAGATCACACTGTTGTGCTCATAAGTTTACACCCCCTGCAAGACCTTGATAATGTAGACAAAATCTATTATTATTATCTATTAATATTTAAATCGGTAACACTTTACAATAAGGTTCCGTTTATTAGCATTAGTTGACTACACACTTCTACAGGGTTTATTATACATCTTAGTTAATGTGAATATCACCTAGATCAAAATTTGCATCTGTTTACATTAGTTAATGTAACCTTATTTAATGTTTACATTTGTTAACGTACATTTGTTTTAGTCGAGTCAGCTTCATTTATACAGCGCTTTTAACAAGCTAGAGTGTTTCACAGCAGCTTTACAGTGATAACAGGAGATTACAGTAACAGAGAGTGTTTGGCTTTACAGCAGCTCTAGAATAAAGTTATACGGCCGCTCATTCGCACAAAACAGTGCCTGGAGCTCAAGAACGCAAACCATGAAACAGGTTCCAAGGTACAAGCCTTGAAAAAAGATGTATCGCTTCGGCGTAGCCACGCGAACCGGCTCTATAACGACAACGATTATCTGTACAGAGGAGAAGGAGGAGGCCTTCACAGGGAGGGACTAGTGACACTTCGGGACTGCGGTGTCGCCGCGTTCAGACGCAGGGCCTTCATCAGATCTGGAGTGTGTGTGTGTGTGTGTGTCCGTCCAAGCGCAGGTCCTTCATCAGATCTGGATACATCCTGGATCCGGCAGACTGCGGGTAAACCTCGGGATAAACAGAGAGACTAATATTAGCGTAGATGCCATTATTCTTATGATGCAACGAGTACATCAAGATTTAAGGGAAGTGTTCCCAGTTCCGTCTGACCTAATCTATGCAGCCTAACATTGAATTATAGAAGTCTATAGTGTATTATGTGTATGCTAGGTCAAAGAGATGTGTTTTTAGTCTAGCTTTGAACTGACAGAGTGTGTCTGCTTCCCGGACAATGGTAGGAAGACTGTTCCAGAGTTTTGGTGCTAAATAGGAAAAGGATCTACCGCCTGCAGTCGATTTAGATATTCTAGGTATTATCAACTGACCGGAGTTTTGAGATCGCAATAGACGTGAAGGACTATAATACGTTAAGAGCTCGCTCAAGTACTGCGGAGCTAAACCATTTAGTGCTTTGTAGGTAATCAACAATATTTTAAAATGTATACGATGTTTAATAGGGAGCCAATGCAGTGTTGACAGAACCGGGCTAATATGGTCATATTTCCTGGTTCTGGTAAGAACTCGAGCGGCTGCGATTTGAACTAGCTGTAGTTTATTTATTAAGCGTGCAGGGCAACCACCCAGTGTGTGTGTGTGTGTGTGTGTAGCATGTACAGAGTGAACAGCAACGGTCCTAGTACTGAGCCTTGTGGTACGCCATACTGAACTTGTGATCGATAAGACATCTCTTCATTTACTGCTACAAACTGATAACGGTCAGATAAGTATGATTTAAACCATGCTAGTGCAATTCCACTAATGCCAACATAGTTTTCTAGTCTATTTAAAAGAATGTTGTGGTCAATGGTGTCAAATGCAGCACTAAGATCGAGTAACAAAAATAGCGAGATACAACGCCGATCGGATGATAAGAGCAAATCATATTAACTAACATTAAGAAAGGTGTATAAATGCTGTATAAATATATTGTTTATTGTTAGTGTATATATTATATAGTAGTGTGTATATATATTGTTCATATTAGCTAATGCATTAACTAATGTTATCAAATAAGACCTTCTTGTAAAGTGTTAAAACCATCAAATCATATGTAGCTTCATCAGAGCTGGACTAAATAAAAAACAAAACATCTTGCAGATTCTGGATGTAAACGTATAAACACATGGAGAAATAAAAATAAACTTAATTCAAAGGGAAAACAAGATGGCATCGGCAGATATTTCTTCTTGTCTTAATCATAAACTAAGTTCATTTACTTAATATATTCAGTCATTTTGCTTCTTCTCCAGTAAATGTCTCTTGATTTAAGAATGTTTAGATATTTGTGCTGGAAAACGAGACAGAAACACTGAGGAGGAACATCATGTATTACAGTTTACATACAGTAGATGTACATTTAAACTGTCACTGGAAAGGGGAATGGGTCAGCTTACATGCAACATGTGAAATAACTATAATCACAAATAAGGAAATATGCATAAATATGATCTGCTAGTTAGGAGAAGAAGATGTTAACTGTGCAGGAATGGTTCCTGAAGCGCTGTATCTATGACGACAGAGAGAATAACGTGTGATTAAATATGTAGGAAGCAGCTATTTCTGGACAGGAAGATAATAGAGTCTGAGCTGAAGACTCGAACAGACGAGCCGCTCAATGATCACGAGGACCGCAGGCAAGAGGACACATTCAGTTATCTTATCATATTTCATAGATGTCATGTATATTATGTGTATATGTGAATTTTTTTCACTTTGTCAATGTTAGTTAATAAAACTGTTTAATGTTAGTTCATTAGGTCCATTAACTTTTGATTTTAATCATGGATTAGTAAATGTTGAACACTTACTTTCCACAGACTGTGATGATGACACATTTCCAGTTATTAACATTGAACATCTTGCAAAGCTTTTTATATTTTCATTTTAAAGATGAATGTTTACAAAACTATACATTGTGTTTTCTTACCTTAACATTTAATTACGGTGAGCTAGTTTATTCTGCTTCTTGTGTTTCTAATTCAGCCGCTCCGTCTCATACGAACTCTATCCTGGACATTTTCTTTTGCGTTTGGAGGAAATGTGAATGCAAAAATTTGATATTTTTCCGTTCACGGTTATATAAGTTTGCCCAACTATGATGAGTTCTGCTAAACCTGTGAATGAGAAAAGACTCGTTAACACAGACATGCAGGAGTTTAGTAATAATGAATAATAGTGCAGTGATGATGATGATGATGATGATGATGATGATGATGAAGACTCTGGAATCACACTGACTAAAACGTGACACAAATGAAAACTCGGTAACACTTTACAATAAGGTTCATTAGTTAACATTAGTTTACGTATTACATTAGACACTCACACACACACACACAAACACGCACACACACACACACACACACACACACTCACACACACACATACTCACTCACTAACACACACACACACACACACTAACACACACACACACACACTCACACACACACATACTCACTCACTCACTAACACACACACACACACACACACTAACACACACACACACACACACACACACTAAAACACACTAACACACACACTCACACACACACATGCTGTGGCAGGGATCTGTGTTTGCCAGATTGCTGGCGTGACCTTGCTGGTGCCGGGTGGGGGGAGCGGAAACACTGGGCCGGTCCTGATGATAAACCCTTGGGTCTGATCCATCCCGGCCCTCTCCCATTTACTCCGGAACAATCCAGTCCCGCGGGATCCGTTAAACTGTCCCCGATGAAGGAGAGCGTTATCAGCAGGTGTCATGTAGCGGCTGCATGCTAATGCACTATATTGATTTCTCTCTTTCTCTCTCTCTCTCTGTGTGTGTGTGTGTGTGTGTGTGTGAACGCCGCGGCATCTGATGGGACTCCAGTAAACCCGACAGGTAAGTGAGATCTGATCCTCATCACTGAGAGAAGATTAAAGCTCTTACAGAACACCTTCAGTCGCACTCAATCCCTCTAGCCGGCTTTATTTATGTTGTTCTGCTCTTTGATTTGATTTCTGTCTATTGAGTCTAGTTAATAACTGGAGTTTCTCCACATTGTGTGTGTGTGTGTGTGTGTGTGTGTGTGTGTGTGTTTTCACTCATTAGCAAACGCAAGGACTCTGAGCCGGGAACCAAATGTTTGCTGAACAATGCTGAGATGATGGCTCATCATCCCACCGACCCCGTGGAGATGAGACGCATCAACTTCCAGACACCAGGTGCACACACACACACACACACACTTGGGGTGTGGCTACTGTAACAGAGGGAGAGTTTGGGGCGTGGCTACTGTAACAGAGGGAGAGTTTGGGGCGTGGCTACTGTAACAGAGGGAGAGTTTGGGGTGTGGCTACTGAAGCAGAGGGAGAGTTTGGGGCGTGGCTACTGAAGCAGAGGGAGAGTTTGGGGCGTGGCTACTGTAGCAGAGGGAGAGTTGGGGGAGTGGCTACTGTAGCAGAGGGAGAGTTTGGGGAGTGGCTACTGAAGCAGAGGGAGAGTTGGGGGAGTGGCTACTGTAGCAGAGGGAGAGTTGGGGGAGTTGCTACTGTAGCAGAGGGAGAGTTTGGGGCGTGGCTACTGAAGCAGAGGGAGAGTTGGGGGAGTGGCTACTGTAGCAGAGGGAGAGTTGGGGGAGTGGCTACTGTAGCAGAGGGAGAGTTGGGGGAGTGGCTACTGTAGCAGAGGGAGAGTTTGGGGAGTGGCTACTGTAGCAGAGGGAGAGTTTGGGGCGTGGCTACTGAAGCAGAGGGAGAGTTTGGGGTGTGGCTACTGTAGCAGAGGGAGAGTTGAGGGAGTGGCTACTGTAGCAGAGGGAGAGTTGGGGGAGTGGCTACTGTAGCAGAGGGAGAGTTTGGGGAGTGGC
>CM060592.1:53737352-53779852 GCA_030578255.1 Tiaroga cobitis | reverse complement strand
GCTAATAAAATATTAAAACTCGAATCAATATTTTGTGTACAGTTATTTAATTATGCCATCCAGTATCGTGGACTCGCTCTCTCTTGTTTCATACAAACGCAGCGGCGGCCATTTTATGACTATTGTTTTGTACACTATTGGATTGTAAAATACAAACAGGTACGATTTTAAAACAGTTTAATCTGAAATCAATATCTCTGATCTCCATAATTATTTGTGTTGAAATGCTGTGTAATAAGTGTTATGACTGTATACCGTATCTCTTAAATGTCCGCTTCACGTCGGACATCATCACCCTGTCGGGGGTTATTCTGAGATAACAACCGGCTGGATGAACATTATCCCTTACATATTCAACAGGAAGAACAGCAGTAACACGTCATCACGCTATTGCTACATCATTACGCTATTTCTACATCATCGCACATGCACAGTCTTTCAGTTTCGGTTTTCAGTCCGATCAAGTGTTCACATGTTCTCTCGATCGGATTGGAAAAGGAATAAACACCCCTTTCAATCCGATGGAAATCTCATTGAGATCGAGCTCAATCGGGTCGATTAAGGAGTTTACATGAAGGCTTTCAGTGCGATTGAGCCGTCAATACATTACTAACGGATGATTTGGTTGCATGTGAACGAGTCACACGTTCAGCTGATCTTCATGTCATGTGTTCCTCTGGTTTAGATCAAGTGTGACCAGTACTGGCCCAGCCGCGGCACGGACTCGTACGGGGCGGTTCAGGTCTCTCTGCTGGACACCATGGAGCTGGCCACGTTCTGCGTGCGAACCTTCTCTCTGCATAAGGTGAGGCGCGCTCACGTCTATGTGAGTGCAGCGGTTTACACAGCTCACGGTTTACACAGCTCACGGTTTACACAGCTCACGGTTTACACAGCTCACGGTTTACATGTGTGTGTGTGTGACTCTGACCCTAGTGTTTTCCTCATCAGAACGGCTGTAACGAGAGGAGGGAGGTCCGACAGTTCCAGTTTACGGCTTGGCCCGACCACGGCGTTCCCGAATATCCCACTCCATTCCTGGCCTTCCTCCGCAGGGTAAAAGCCTGCAACCCTCCCGACGCCGGTCCCGTCATCGTCCACTGCAGGTCAGATTTCAAGTCCAACCTTCATTTATACAGTGCTTTTAACAATACGGGCTGCATCAAACAGCTTTACAGCGAAAGACATGATAAGACAGCTGTGAGCAAAAACACGTCATTTTAGTGTGTGTGCCTTTAAATACAAATGAGCTTTAGCTCCGCCTCCGTTCAGAAGAGTTGTAGTTGTTGTGGAGTTACACTGATCATCTCCTCATCATGTTGAACTCTTCCACAAGTGTCCACAGTTCCTGAGGTGTTTATAAGACAGCGGTGACATGTTCTGGTCAATAGTGTTCAGTGTCGTCTGTGCTCAACCACAGAACAGTTTCAGGCGTCGCTGGATCTTCTCCAGTGCGTTAGAACTGGTCTCTGTCGGCGCTCGCCGAACCCAATGTCGCTGGTGTGTGTAAACGTGCAGATTAAGGGCCGGTGATATTATAATAAGATCCTCTTCATACGTCAGAAGGAGCGAAATCTGATCGGCTTATTTTATAACATGCTCACAGTGAAAGACTCACCAGAACACAGTTACTGGGTTTCACTGTTCACGTTCTGTGTCGGTAGAAGCGGCAATTACAGCACTTACACACGGAGACAGCCAGATTTTCATGATATGTCTCCTTTAAAGTAACAGATTGTTAAGGCTTTACAGTGATAACAGGATATTACAGTAACAGTGTTTAGGCTTTACAGCAGCTCTAGAATAAAGTTATTGTCCAGATAAAGTTAGTTTTGATTGATTCACTTCCGTTGTAAAGATCATTAGTGATTAGCTTAGCGGCCGCTAACACGACACCGCTCTACTGAACACAGAAACTGTTAATGTGTTCCGGCCGTTCATTCACACGACAGTGTTTGAGCTCGAGCACACACACTCTGAAACAGGATCCAAGTGCAAGTTTAGAAAACGTGATCATCTCTGTGTAAACTTCAAACTTCATGTCTGATGAAGGGCTTGGACCCGAAACGTTACACGTGGCGAGCAACTATTAAATTAGCTTAGAAGCATTTTCTGGTGTGCGGCACCCAGTTTTATTGTTTTGGATGTGTGTGCTGCACCTTTTATACTTCAAAAACATAAATCTGTGAAACGCTGGCGGCGCACATGCGTATCACGTGTTTAGTCTATAGGTGTGTGTGTGTTTGAATATATATATATATATATATATATATGTACCGGTATGTGTGCAGGCGTGTCTTTCTTTACAAAGTGACATCGCCAAATTGCTTGTCTGGCCTTAAAAATGTATGATACAGAATTAGTAGTTGTTTCCGTGGATGTGAACTGGAATCATTGATGATGTGTGTCTGTACAGAGAAGGAAGGCGTTCACAGGGAGAGACTAGCATTAGCATAGAGGCCGTTCTTCTCGTGATGTAGCGAGTACATCAGGTGTTCAAGCCTTCACTGGCTCTCGAACGCTTCTGTTCCACATCGATCCGTGCGTCTTCCCCGGGCCGAGGATAACGCGCTATAAACACTGGTGTGTGTGTGTGTGTGTGTGTTATTCCCTCTCGAACGCTCCAGCTTCCAGGGTAAGACTCTTCTGCTTGTTATATAAGAGTTGCTGTATTCCTGCATTTATTAAGGCTCTCGAGACGAAACTAGTGTGTCCTCAAAGCTCAGACAAATGCTCCGTAAAGCTTCAAAGCTGGAGAATCATTCGCTTCAGATCCAGAGTCGCATGATTCCAGTAAACGTGGATTTGTTTGGTCATAACTGATTGGAAATGTTTCATGAGGGCGATGATCTCGGTGAACCCATAACCCAGCATTTATATGGTTTATACCTGATCTCAGATCAGTTTTAGACATTTGTAGACATTTTTAACACACATTTGTATAATAAAAAGGAAGAGTTGTAGTTAATAGACTATTATTGGCCTTTAAAAAGCCCTACAATTTAATTAAATAGCACATATTATGCATGCACTTAATATTTAATGGTATTAGATGATTTGTTAATTGCTGTTAAAAATTTAATTTTCAGTAAAACATTTGCAATTGTTTTTAAAAGGTGTTTTTACATGCAGTTTTCGTTGCATGTACACCGTCTGACCAGCAGGAGTCGGCAGCGTGTGCCGCTCACACTGACTCAAAACGGAATCATTTTGAGAACCAATTGGTTCAATTGATTCAGAGTTTCTCCCATCACTATCAGAGATTCGTCTGGTGCTGATCTGAACCTCACAGGTTCTGGTTCTGGTTCTGGTCTCGACCGGGTCTCTGACTCGCTGAGGTTCTGCTGGGATTCACTGGGTTCATTGAGGAAGAGGGTTTGTGAAAGTGAGCTGAAGTTCAGAAGATTCAACCTTTTGCTGCAGTGCAGTGTGATGTTGCTGACCAGTGTCTGTGGTCTCAATACTTTTGCTCACACACACACACACACACACACACACACACACACACACACACTCACTCACTCTTTCTCACACACTCACTCACACACACACTTACTCACTCACTTATTCAAACTCACTCTCTCTCACTCACAGACTCACTTTCTCTCACACACACACACACACACACACCTGTGTTTTTTTTATATATGAGGACATTCCATAGGCGTAATGACTTTTATACTGGACAAACTGTATATTCTATCCCCCTACACTGCCCCTATCCCTAAACCTGCCCATCACAGGAGACATGCTGCATTTTTACATAAAAAAAAACACATTGTTTTTTATGTTTTTTAAGCTATTTGAAATATGAGGACTCATGCAATGTCCTCATATATCACGTGTAAGTTGTAATACCAGTGTAATATGCATGTCATTATACACATTTGTGTCCTCATATATCACAAAAACAAAAGCACACACACACACACACACAATCACTCACAAACACACACACACACACACACACACACACACACACACACTCACACACACACTGTCAGAGCAGTCAGATTACACACACGACAGCAGTGTTTGCTCATGCATGTTCAGCACACGGACTGTAAATATGGCCGACGCTCCTTCCCTCTCTTCCATTGGTGAAAAGTGAAGCCGCCAAAGTCCTAATATGGCGCTGACATCTTGCGCTGATTTGGGATGTAAATGTGCGCAGTAGTGAGTGTGTGTGGAGTCGCGATATCAAGGTCCCTTTATGAGCTTTACTGGGACCAGCCACCGGGGGGCGATCGAGACTCAGGGTTTATGACCTATACTGGGACCAGCCACTGGGGGCGATCGAGACTCTGGGTTTATGACCTATACTGGGACCAGCCACCGGGGGGCGATCGAGACTCTGGGTTTATAAACTATACTGGGACCAGCCACCGGGGGGCGATCGAGACTCAGGGTTTATGACCTATATTGGGACCAGCCACCGGGGGGCGATCGAGACTCAGGGTTTATGACCTATACTGGGACCAGCCACCGGGGGGCGATCGAGACTCTGGGTTTATAAACTATACTGGGACCAGCCACCGGGGGGCGATCGAGACTCTGGGTTTATGACCTAAACTGGGACCAGCCACTGGGGGGCGATCGAGACTCAGGGTTTATGACCTATACTGGGACCAGCCACTGGGGGGCGATCGAGACTCTGGGTTTATAAACTATACTGGGACCAGCCACCGGGGGGAGATCGAGACTCTGGGTTTATGACCTATACTGGGACCAGCCACTGGGGGGCGATCGAGACTCTGGGTTTATAAACTATACTGGGACCAGCCACTGGGGGCGATCGAGACTCTGGGTTTATGACCTATACTGGGACCAGCCACCGGGGGGCGATCGAGACTCTGGGTTTATAAACTATACTGGGACCAGCCACCGGGGGGCGATCGAGACTCAGGGTTTATGACCTATATTGGGACCAGCCACCGGGGGGCGATCGAGACTCAGGGTTTATGACCTATACTGGGACCAGCCACCGGGGGGCGATCGAGACTCTGGGTTTATAAACTATACTGGGACCAGCCACCGGGGGGCGATCGAGACTCTGGGTTTATGACCTAAACTGGGACCAGCCACTGGGGGGCGATCGAGACTCAGGGTTTATGACCTATACTGGGACCAGCCACTGGGGGGCGATCGAGACTCTGGGTTTATAAACTATACTGGGACCAGCCACCGGGGGGAGATCGAGACTCTGGGTTTATAAACTATACTGGGACCAGCCACCGGGGGGCGATCGAGACTCTGGGTTTATGACCTAAACTGGGACCAGCCACTGGGGGGCGATCGAGACTCTGGGTTTATAAACTATACTGGGACCAGCAACCGGGGGGCGATCGAGACTCTGGGTTTATGACCTATACTGGGACCCGACACCAGGGGGAGATCAGGGAAATTAAACTGTAGTAAAACCCTGCTGTTTTCCATGTGTGTGTGTGTCTCAGCGCCGGCGTGGGCCGCACCGGCTGCTTCATCGTGATCGACGCCATGCTGGAGCGGCTCCGCCACGAGCGCGTGGTGGACGTGTACGGTCACGTGACCCTGATGCGCTCGCAGCGGAACTACATGGTCCAGACGGAGGACCAGTACGGCTTCATCCACGAGGCGCTGCTGGAGGCCGTGGCCTGCGGGAACACTGAGGTCGCAGCCCGGAGCCTGTGCTCGTACATACAGACACTCGCGCAGGTGGAGCCCGGAGAACACGTCAGCGGGATGGAGCTTGAGTTCAAGGTGCGGGAGTCTGGGATTCAGTCGAGTCAATTTAGTCCTGTGTCAGATTTAGTTTTATTATATTTAGTCAGTGTTGGGGAAAGTTACTTTTAAAAGTAATGCATTACAATATTGCGTTACTCCCAAAAAAATAACTAATTGTGTTTCTTAGTTACTTTCTATGAAAAGTAATGCGTTACTCCCAAAAAATTTAACTAATTGTGTTACTTAGTTACTTTTTATGAAAAGTAATACATTACAATATTGTGTTACTCCCAAAAAAGTAACTAATTGCGTTACTTAGTTACTTTTTATGAAAAGTAATGCGTTACAATTAGGGCTGTCAGTTAAACGCGTTATTAACGGCGTTAACGCAAACCCATTTTAACGGGGTAAATTTTTTTATCGCGCGATTGACGGTCTTTTTGTCCTAGCAAACTTTGTCGTTTTTTTTCATATGCTTTTGCAACAGGACGCGGCATGCGCGCGCTGCGCTATGAAACACATTCATTTCAATGGCTTGCGCCGCGCGTGGACGTTTTGTTGCTTCGTTGACCAAAGCGCAAGCGGATCTAGCTAGACCCGAAACAAAACAACAGGCGCGCCGCACACACTTGTTTGGGCTATTGCGGCGGCCAAATAGTAGGTTAACGTTACGCTTTGAGTGGATGGAGAGCGCGAGACGCCTGAAATGGATGCCAGTAAGATTCTGAATGGAAAGTTTACTTTTAAAAAGTTGCCAAATGGTTCCATTGACGAGACCAAAGTGATCTGTGTGTTTTGTCGTTGTGAACTGAGCTATCATCATCGCAGCACGTCCAGTCTGAAATACCGCTTGATGATGACCAAACACACACACACACACACACACAGATGATGCGGATTCTCCGCCCCCTCGTCAATATCAGGACCTCGTCAGTATTTCTTTCGCCCTTTTATTGATGGACAGTGTTACATTGTGTGAGAGATTATTTCCTCCAAGTGAGAATTTTTTATTGTGAATTTGAACAGAGTATATGCCAATGTTGTTTTCAATAAAAACATTTGCACAAAACAAGCCGATCCACTTTTCCATGTTGATAAGAGCATTAAAATGAGAAAAAATAATGGGACAAAAAGAAATCAAGAGACATTTAGAATAGATAAAAATGTGCGATTAATGGCGAGTTAACTACGACATTAATGTGATTAATCGCGATTAAATATTTTAATCGTTTGACAGCACTAGTTACAATATTAAGTTACTCCCAAAAAAGTAACTAATTGCGTTACTTAGTTACTTTTTATGAAAAGTAATGCATCACAATATTGTGTTACTCCAAAAAACGTAACTAATTGCGTTTCTTAGTTACTTTTTATGAAAAGTAATACATTACAATATTGTGTTACTCCCATAAAAGTAACTAATTGCATTACTTAGTTACTTTGTATAAAAAGTAATGCGTTACAATATTAAGTTACTCCCAAAAAAGTAACTAATTGCGTTTCTTAGTTACTTTTTATGAAAAGTAATGCATTACAATATTGCGTTACTCCCAAAAAGTAACTAATTGCGTTACTTAGTTACTTTGTATAAAAAGTAATGCGTTACAATATTACGTTACTCCCAAAAAAGTAAGTAATTGCGTTACTTAGTTACTTTTTATAAAAAGTAATGCGTTACAATATTACGTTACTCCCAAAAAGTAAGAAATTGCGTTACTTAATTACTTTTTATGTAAAGTTATGTGTTACATTACTTTACCGTTACTTTTTCTCACCTGGACTGGACTGGGCTTGCTTGTTTGTTTTTTAATAACATCAAAAAAACTATTTTTCTATTTTTGGGCAAATGTAAAGGCCCTTTATTTAGTCACTTATATAGTGCTTTTTACAATACAGATTGTTTTAAAGCAGCTTTACATTAAAATTTAGTCTACTAATAGTAGTGATATTGTACTTTGTACTTTTTCACACATCACGTGTTTCTCCTCGATAAACAAGCAACAATATAGACTACTGGTCAAATCATTGTAATTAATAAAGATATTTAGTCTCTTCTGCTCACCAAAGCTGCGTGTATTTGAACAAAAACACAGTAAAAACAGTGAAATATTATTGTAATGTAAATCATCTGTTTTCTATGTGAATATACAGTAAAGTGTAATTTATTCCTGTGATTTTCAGCATCATTACTCCAGTCTTCAGTGTCACATGATCCTTCAGAAATCACTCTAATATGAGGATCTGATGCTCAAGAAACATTTATGATTAATATCAATGTTGAAAGTTCAAAAGAACAGCATTTATTTAAAATCTTTTGTAACATTATAAATGTCTTTACTCTTAATTTGAGCAATTGAATGTGTCCTTGTTAAATAAAAGTATTTTTATTTTAATTTGACCACAAACTTTTAAATGGTAGTGAATCACAGTTTACATTCTATGAAGGAGCAAAAAATGCATTCAACAAGAGTAATAAATGTTTCTTGAGCATCAAATCATATTATCATATTAGAGTGATTTCTGAAGGGTCATGTGACACTGAAGACTGGAGTAATGATGCTGAACATTCAGCTTTGATCACAGGAATAAATTACACTTTACTGTATATTCACATAGAGAACAGCTGATTTACACTGGAGTAATATTACACTGTTTTTCTGTCTTGGTGAGCAGAAGAGACTTTCAGAAACATTAAAAATTATACTTATTCTAACCCTTTGACCAGTAGTGTATATACAGTACATCATTTCCATACAATAAATAACAATGGTTTGTTAATTCGTTTATTATAACACTGTTTGTTTAGATCACCGGAATTTCAACATGTAATTCATTTTTTTATGATGAGTTTTCATATTAAATGCACATCTATTTGAGATTGAAAGTTTGCATAGTGCATAAACTGTTGTGATAATCCACCAAAAAAATCGTGTGTTTCCAGGACAGTTTTAATGTGACTTTCATATAACAAGCATAAGTTTAAATCCGTGACCTTATTGTGATGCGTTTGTGTCCGTCAGCGTCTGGCCAACACTAAAGCACACACCTCCAGGTTCGTCAGTGCTAATCTGCCCTGCAACAAGTTCAAGAACCGGCTGGTGAACATCATGCCGTACGAAACCACACGCGTGTGTCTGCAGCCAATCAGAGGCCTGGAAGGGTCCGACTACATCAACGCCAGCTTCATCGACGGATACAGGTAGAGTTCCCTGACTCTATCAGACGAGAGCAGAACCTGAACTGAGCTGATCTGAGTGTGTGTGTGTGTGTGTGTGTGTGTGTGTTCAGGCAGCAGAAGGCGTATATCGCCACGCAGGGGCCGCTGGCGGAGACAACGGAGGACTTCTGGAGAACCCTGTGGGAACACAACTCCACCATCGTGGTCATGCTGACCAAACTGCGTGAGATGGGACGGGTGAGACCTGAGAGCAAGACACATGCTCGTTCTGCTTTTAATTAAGTCCTGTGTCAGATTTAGTTTGACCATATTTAGTCATTGTTGGAGAAAGTTACTTTTAAAAGTAATGCGTTACAATATTGCGTTACTCCCAAAAAATGAACTAATTGCGTTACTTAGTTACTTTTTATGAAAAGTAATGCATTACAATATTTACGTTTCATCAGAATTATTGCACTTTCACCTGTAAGCACAAATCAACAGAATGTTGACCCATTTCCTGATTTATAATATTATCATATAAGTTAACACACTCTCTAAATTATGAAAACTGGTAAATCTCAAAAGCTTCTTCTAAAACAGTGAGTAATTCCAATAATTCTATCAAATGTTTTTTTCTATTTAAACAACAGCAAAAAAGCAACAACAATCACAAACAATCCAGTCGAGATCATGTTTGGATTTATTACACCGCAACAAACTCTGTTCCTCCTCAGTGTTTCTGTCTCGTTTTCCAGCACAAACATCTAAACATTCTTAAATCAAGAGACATTTACTGGAGAAGAAGCAAAATGACTGAAGATATTAAGACAAACATTTATGAAAATGAAAAGTGAGTTTGTGTTTGAAACTAACAAATATCTGCCAATGGA
The DNA here is from genome assembly GCA_030578255.1 of Tiaroga cobitis. NCBI lineage: Eukaryota > Metazoa > Chordata > Actinopteri > Cypriniformes > Leuciscidae > Tiaroga > Tiaroga cobitis. Next base: position 53,770,099 of record CM060592.1, on the reverse strand, counting down.
GTAAGAAAAATAAACTTAATTCAAAGGTAAAACAAGATTATATTTCTGACTTCATTGCCAGATATTTGTTCTGGTTTTAAGCTCAAACTCACTTCTCACTTTTTTTTTTCATTTTTATACATTTTTCCCAGCATGAAAGCTCGTAGTGGCTTTTTAAAAACATTTTATATTATTTTTCTGCTTTTTTTTTGTTGAAGCAATTATTGAGAGATTTTGGTAAAAGTTTTTATGTTTTAAACTATATTTTAGTCTCGTATTTCTTCATCACGATATTGCATGTTGATATAGTCATAATGATGTCATCTCGTCTCAGTCATGGAGAAATAACAGCTGGTCAAGGAAGATTTTTCATCCTAGTTTTCATGAGGAAATGAGCAGTTTCTGTACCGTTTGTGTGTGTGTGTGTGTGTGTCGACAGGAGAAGTGTCATCAGTACTGGCCGGCGGAGCGTTCGGCTCGCTATCAGTACTTCGTGGTGGATCCCATGGCAGAGTACAACATGCCACAGTACATCCTGAGAGAGTTCAAAGTCACCGACGCCAGGGTGAGTACAGGCCGCCGTTTACCGCGGTAAACATCTGATCTTACATGCAGATGATGTTCTGAAGCAGACCTGAGCCTGGATTGAGCCAACACTGAACCTAATTGTCTAGCAACTGCCTAGCAACCACCCAGTACAACCTAGCAACACCCTTGCAACCACCCATAACACTCTATTAACTGCCTTGCAACCACATAGCAATACCATAGCAAACAACTGAGCTCCTACATAGTAACACCCTAGCAACAACCAAGAACACCCTAGTAACTGCCCTGGAGCATCCTAGCAACTGCCCTGGAGCACCCTAGCAACACCCTAGCAATTGCCCTGGAGCACCCTAGCAACACCCTAGCAATTGCCCTGGAGCACCCTTGCAATATGTATACCACCGGGGATGTGCAATATGGGAGCTGTGATCAATAATGGTTGTAATTTTTTTAAACTTGCCACTGAAAGGTGTTAATGTGCCTACTATATACGTACCTATCTAATGTATATGAGAACATGTTTGTGAGAGGATGTGTTGAGAGACGTCTGTTCTTTGTATTTTGTACTTTGTGTTGTCTTTGTAAAAACTGTGGAAGGGACAGAGTCCAAAACAAATTTCCCTTTGGGGACAATAAAGTATATCTTATCTTATCTTATCTTATCTTATCTTATCTTATCTTATCTTACCTTACCTTACCTTTCCTTTCCTTATCTTAGCACCCTAGCAATGCCCTAGAAGCACATGAGACGCATTAATCCTCTTGAAGAGCAACTACAAAACTATATCATAGCAACTGCGTAGTAACACCCTAGCAACCACCCAGTACAACCTAGCAACACCCGAGCAACCACCCATAACACCATAGTAACTGCCTTGCAACCACATAGCAATGCCATAGCAAATACCTGAGATCCTACATAGCAACACTCTAGCAACAACCCAGAACACCCTAGCAACTGCCCTGGAGCACCCTAGCAATGCCCTAGCAACAACCCAGAACACCCTAGCAACTGCCCTGGAGCACCCTAGCAATGCCCTAGAAGCACATGAGATGCATGGATCCTCATCAAGAGAGATTGAAAGTCACGTGTGTGTTTATATTCAGGACGATGACATCATGTGCCTCTGCAGTCAGAGTGTTCTCACACCTGGAGATGTTCAGACTCGTTGTCTTTTTTTTCCGTAGGACGGACAGTCCAGAACCGTCAGACAGTTCCAGTTCACCGATTGGCCAGAACAAGGTGTTCCAAAGTCAGGGGAGGGTTTCATTGATTTCATTGGACAGGTGCATAAAACCAAGGAGCAGTTTGGTCAGGATGGACCAATCACAGTCCACTGCAGGTGATGATGATACTCAGACACACACACACACACACACACACTCTCAGTGTTTGTAGACGAACATGAGCTGAATCCTGAGACATCTCTCTCTCTCTCAGTGCGGGCGTCGGGCGCACAGGTGTGTTCATCACTCTCAGTATCGTGCTGGAGCGCATGCGTTACGAGGGCGCCGTCGACATCTTCCAGACCGTCAAAATGCTGCGCACGCAGCGGCCGGCGATGGTGCAGACTGAGGTACGGTAAACACACACACCGTTTACCATCGAGCTGTGAGTGTGTGGAAGATCTCGGGTCAGTCCCGTTTCTGTAGATCCTCCTGTAGAACATACTCTCCCAAACTACCACAGATACTGTGATGCTTACTGTATCCGAAAAGTTCTATTTATATAGCAAATCTCAAACGATAAAATGTGTCTACAGAGACATACACGGCAACGCCCTAGCAACCACCCAGAACACCCTAGCAACTACCTAGCAACCATCTAGAATACCCTAGAAACTGCCTAACAACTCCATAACTGTCCTAGCAAAACACTAGCAACCACCCTTGCAATCACCCATAAATACCCTAGAAAGTGCCTAGCAACACCCTTACAACCATTCAGAACATCACCATAGTAACTGTCTAGCAACCATCGACAACACCCTAGCAACCTCTCAAAACACCCTATCAACTGCCTAGCAAGCATCCAGAATACCCTAGAAACTACCTAGCAACCACATAACAATGTCCTAGCAACCACCCTTCCAATCACCCATTAACACCCTAGCAACTGCCTAGCAACACCCTTACAACCACCCAGAACATCACCATAGTAACGGTCTGGCAACCATAGACAACACCCTAGCAACTGCCTAGTAGCAACACCCTTGCAACCACCCAGAACATCACCATAGTAACTGTCTAGCAACCACATAGCAATGCCAAAGTAAACATGGATAACACCCTAGAAAATACACAGAACACCCTAGCAACTGCCTAAGAGCACGCTAGCAACACCCACAACATACTAACTACTATGTCGCAATGCCCTATCAATCACTCAGAACACCACAGTAACTACACAAAACACCCTAGCAACACCCACCACATCCTAACAACACCCTAGCACCTGCCTAACAACCACATAGCTACGCCCTAGCAACCACCCAAAACACCCTAGTGCAGAGTTTTGCCACTTCAAGCACCACTCACTTTTATTGTTATCTTTTTGGTCTATCAAACAGAGAATATAATGCACTAGTGATGAACAGGGATAATCAGATGATCAACAAACTCTTATTCGAGGTGACTTTAGTCCTGTTGATGAGCTTGTCTCCCGCAGTCATGTGATCAGATCTGTGTGTGTGTGTGTGTGTGTGTGTCTGTGTGTGTGTGTGTGTTCGCAGGACGAGTATCAGTTCTGCTATCAGGCCGGCCTCGAGTACCTTGGAAGTTTTGATCACTATGCAACATAAGAGAAGAAGAACGCCAAGAACATGTGAGGAACACCTTCCCCAAACCCTCGCAGAGGACCCACACACCAGAGACGCAAACTATTACCTCAGTGTTCACTTATTGATATTAATGTTGTGGTCGGCTTTCTAGAAATATTAAATCGTGGATGAAGAGGAAAATATTACATGTACAAAAAAATCTATTTAAAGCAAAACAACAAACAAGAAACTATGAAATCAAAAGCCTGGATTATTGCTGCACCCTTCAGTGGGAGTTTCTTCGAACTGTCTTTGCCAACGTCAGACGTGAGTTTGTTCGTTCGTTCGTTCGTTCGTGTGAATGACGGGATCGTTGCCATCGGGACGATTAAGCGGGAGTTTAATTAAACGAGATCTCCCACCGTCTGTGCCTAACGGAGCGAGGCGGACACACTCCTGTGAATACTGTGTTTGTGTCTCTACAAGACTTTCTGCTGCTTACGCGTGTTTGAGAGGCGAGCGAGTTTCAAGGCTTCAATCTCGTGTCTGTATCATGTTCTTTTGCTCTTTCAGCTGTTGCGCAACGAGACGTTCATCCCAGAACGTATCAATGATTCCACACACACGTTCTAGGAGGAATGGCGGATCGTTCCCCAGTGTTTCCAGCAGTCAAACGCTAGAAACATCCGATCAAATCTGGAACACACTCGCCAAACTCTTCCCGTCATGTTTAGTTTAGCGAAGGCGTGATGTTTAGGAGTAGCGCGGGAAACCAGCCGGTTCGAGACGTGAAGTGAGCCTTATTATCGTTGTTGTCAAATATTTAATCGACCTGATTTTTTTATTTCATTTTGTTGTTGATATGCTTGAATTTCTAAGGATCTATTTATTTACATGATTTTTATGGCACTATGATTTGTGAGCTGTGGTGTAGTTGGCTAATGTGACTGTACATGGCTCAGATGTACAGTGTTGTGCTTCGTAAACCCTCTCAGATATTTTATATATTTCCTGTGCACTGATTGTTCTAGAGAAGCCAACGGTCCTCAGAGCCCAAACCTCAGCCAATCGCTGGAGCTCTGAGACGTCACATGGTTCTCATCGGCATTATCAGTCAGACGAGGCGAGATCAAGCACACGCGGGGTTAAAGAGCACCAGATACGCATCAGGTCTTGCACACCGTGGTAAACTGCACTAAACCAGCAGGGTAATACCACGTTAACATAATTGGCTGAAATGTGATGTATGGACGATACATTTACTGACAGCGAGTGAGATTTAAGACATGGTCACATGTGGATTTTTCATTTCACTCGGAATACATGTGAATTTAGCGGAAGATTTCCTTATTTCCCTAGATTTCACTAACAATTTAGAATTAGTCAGAATTAGACTAATTGTGGAAATGTGCAAAAACTGCTGAAATTACATTGCAAAATATCTTCTTCTTTAGTATTTTTGTCTTGTTTTCCAGTACAAACATTCTTATATCAAGATATAAGAAAATGACTAAAGATGTTTAAAAATGAAAAATGCATCAAAATGAAGTGAGTTTGTGTTTAAAGAAAGAGTCAGAAAAATAGTCTTAATTCAAAGAGAAAACAAGTTTATTTTTCTGACTCCACTGGCAGATTTTTGTTCTTGTTTTAAACACAAACTCACCTCATTTTCATACATTTTATCTTCAGTCATTTTGCTTCTTCTCCAGTAAATGTCTCATGATTTAAGAATGTTTAGATGTTAGTGCTGGAAAAAGAGACAGGAACACTGAGGAGGAACAAATTTTTTTCACTAAACTATTGACAAAATTATTTCCTAACAAAAGTTCAGTTATGTGACCACGCCTCTACACAGAACTGCTGAACTGATTCTCCATCCTGTCAACACGTTATAAACTGACGCTCCTGTGAATCGGCCAAAGTGAACGTGGTTATCAATGTGAATCTAATATCAAATATTGGCAAATATGAGCGTATCAGTGCTCATGTTGTGTCAGTTTCAGCATCTGCTCGACACTGGTCTTCTTCAGCAGAGTTTCTCTCTGCAAGTTAAAGCACACTCACGACTGATGTTTCCATTCAAATATTCTCTCTAATTAAAAAGTTCCTTTGAAGACGAAAGCACAGGAATAATCCCACAATCCTCTGTCAAAGCAACACTTGATCAGACGAGGGAATGAAAGAACGAGGGAATGAAGGAATGAGGGGAATGAAGGAACGAGGGAATGAAGGGAATGAGGGAATGAATGAAGGAATGAGGGAATGAAAGACTGAGGGAATGAAGGAACGAGGGGAATGAAGGGAACAAGGGAATGAATGAAGGAGGGAATGAAGGGAACAAGGGAATGAATGAAGGAGGGAATGAAGGAACGAGGGGAATGAAAGAATGAGGAATGCGAGAATGGGGGAATGAAGGAACGAGGGAATGAAGAAACGCGGGAATGAAAGAATGAGGGAATGAAAGAACAAGGGAATGAAGGAACGATGGAATGAAGGAACGAGGGAATGAAAGAATGAGGAATGGGAGAATGGGGGAATGAGGGAATGAAGGAACGAGGGAATGAAGGAACGCGGGAATGAAAGAATGAGGGAATGAAAGAACAAGGGAATGAAGGAACGATGGAATGAAGGAACGAGGGAATGAAAAAACAAGGGAATGAAGGAATGAGGGAATGAAGGAACGAGGGAATGAAGGAACGAGGGAATGAAGGAACGAGGGAATGAGGGAATGAAGGAACGAGGGAATGAGGGCCGAGAGCTGATGACTACGTAGTGCTTCACTTTTCTCTGCTTACTGATTTCAGACCATATTGTGTAGATAATATGTCGACTTTGTATTAAAACAGAACGACTGGATATACTGACGTGAAGAAGCGTGTGTGTCATCTCTTATTTCAATCGTCTGCAATTCCATGTTCATTTTTATACATCAGTGGGATCAAACTGAGTGGATGAATCATGATCACTGGTAGGTCACATTTCATCATTAGGTAGTTCTACTACACAAACACGCACACACATACACACACACAAACACACACACTCTCTTTGGGTGACAGGTTCTTTGGGGAACAAAAATGGTTATTTTTTTACATTGCTGTGAAACCCCTACTGTGTGTTTTACAGAGCACAGTCCACGAGATCACACGAAATCACACAAGATCACACGAGACTCACACAAGATCACATAAGGTCACACAAGATCACACAAGATTCACACAAGATCACACGAGATTACACAAGATCACACGAGATCACATGAGACTCAAACGAGATCACACTAGATCACACGAAATCACACAAGATCACACGAGACTCACACAAGGTCACACAAGATTACACGAGATCACACGAGATTCACACAAGATCACACGAGATCACACGAGATTCACACAAGATCACACGAGATCACACGAGACTCACACGAGGTCACACAAGATCACACGAGATTCACACGAGATTACACAAAATCACACAAGATCACATGAGACTCAAACGAGATCACACTAGATCACACGAGATTACACGAAATCACACAAGATCACACAAGATTACACAAGGTCACACGAGACTCACACAAGGTCACATGAGACTCTCACGTGATCACACGAGATTACACAAGGTCACACGAGACTCACACAAGATCACACAAGATTACACAAGGTCACACGAGACTCACACAAGGTCACACGAGACTCACACGAGACTCACACGAGATTACACAAGGTCACACGAGACTCACACAAGATCACACAAGATTACACGAGATTACACAAGGTCACACGAGACTCACACAAGATCACACAAGGTCACACAAGACTCACACGAGACTCACACAAGATTACACAAGGTCACACGAGACTCACACGAGATCACACGAGGTCACACGAGACTCACACAAGATCACACAAGATTACACAGGGTCACACGAGACTCACACAAGGTCACACGAGACTCACACGAGACTCACACGAGATTACACAGGGTCACACGAGACTCACACAAGATCACACAAGATTACACGAGATTACACAAGGTCACACGAGACTCACACAAGATCACACAAGGTCACACGAGACTCACACAAGGTCACACGAGGTCACACGAGACTCATACAAGGTCACACGAGACTCACACGAGATCACACGAGATTACATGAGACTCACACGAGGTCACACGAGACTCACCCGAGGTCACACGAGACTCACACGAGGTCACACGAGACTCACACGAGGTCACACGAGACTCACACGAGGTCACACGAGACTCACACGAGACTCACACGAGGTCACACGAGACTCACACGAGGTCACACGAGACTCACACGAGACTCACACGAGGTCACACGAGACTCACACGAGGTCACACGAGACTCACACGAGACTCACACGAGGTCACACGAGACTCACACGAGACTCACACGAGGTCACACGAGACTCACACGAGACTCACACGAGGTCACACGAGATCACACGAGATTACATGAGACTCACACGAGGTCACACGAGACTCACCCGAGGTCACACGAGACTCACCCGAGGTCACACGAGACTCACACGAGGTCACACGAGACTCACACGAGGTCACACGAGACTCACACGAGACTCACACGAGGTCACACGAGACTCACACGAGATTACATGAGACTCACACGAGACTCACACGAGGTCACACGAGACTCACACGAGATTACATGAGACTCACACGAGACTCACACGAGGTCACAAGAGACTCACACGAGGTCACACGAGACTCACACGAGACTCACACGAGGTCACACGAGACTCACACGAGACTCACACGAGGTCACACGAGACTCACACGAGATTACATGAGACTCATACGAGATTACATGAGACTCACACGAGCTCACACGAGACTCACACGAGATCACACGAGATCACACGAGACTCACACAAGATTACACAAGATTACACAAGATCACACGAGACTCACACAAGACTCACACAAGATTACACAAGATCACATGAGACTCACACGAGATCACACGAGGTCACACGAGACTCACACGAGACTCACACGAGATCTCACACAAGATTACACAAGATCACATGAGACTCACACGAGGTCACACGTGACTCACACGCGACTCACACGAGATCACACGAGACTCACACAAGATTACACAAGATCACATGAGACTCACACGAGATCACACGAGGTCACACGAGACTCACACGAGATCACACGAGGTCACACAAAGTCACACAAGGTCACACAAGATTACACGAGGTCACACCAGACTCACACGAGGTCACATGAGATTACACGAGATCACACGAGATTAGGTCACACGAGATCACACAAGACCACACCAGATCACACGAGACTCACACGAGGTCACACGAGATTACACAAGATCACACCAGATCACACCAGATTACACGAGACTCACACGAGGTCACACGAGATTACACAAGACTCACACGAGGTCACATGAGATTACACGAGACTCACACGGCTGATCATGAGAACGGGTTTGAAAAGATGAGAGAAATATGCAAAACAATCAGGCTTTTTCAGAGCAAATGCTTTAGGCAAGGCAAGTTTATTTATATAGCACATTTCTTACACAAAGGTAATTCAAAGTGCTTTACATAGAAGAAATTAAAATAGTCAAAAGAAATAAGAATAATTAAAACAGTTTAGAATAAAAAATAAAATAAAATACAGTAAAAACAGTCGGATGAACAGTGGCACAGTGCTCATTCAGTAAATGCACACTTTACACAGATATTGAGATGTGTGTTAAGATCATCAGCTGAAAAGCCTGCAGATATGAACTCTCGTTATTGTGATTGTGAGCGTCATTACACACACACACACACACACACACACGTGTGTCGCAGGCGTGTGTTTAATCCCAGCACTGATCTCACATGCTCATCCTAAACCTGCTGTTGCTGGTTCTGTAACCGATCCGGTTCAGACGGCTCACTGAAATCTCCAGATCTTCAAGGATTCCTGTTCAGAAGATAAAAACAGACCATGTGAAAGTTCATGTTGTTGAACTTTATGTGCCAAGAAAACGGCATTCAACTAATATGATGTCATATTAATCATATGCGAACTAGAAAAAGTTCTACATAGAACTCTATTTTAAATAATGGTTATAAAGGTTCTATATGAGAAGAAATGTCTTACATGATTGCATAATACGTTCCTGTTTAACAGGTTATTTAATGTTTTTTTAGTAATAAAGTAAGTTAATTTTAAAGTGAGCTGTTAAAGTCATAAACTGTACTTCAGATTAAGAACCCCTGAAAGTGTCTGTATGTGAAGGTCCTGATGGAATCCTGTAATGTTCTACATAGAACCCTTTTCTCAGATAATAACCGCCTTCCCATGTTTCAGAAACTTGTTGTTTTCCTTTAAATTAAGATTATTTATCTGACTCCACTGGCAGATATTTGTTCTTGTTTTAAACAAAAACATAATTTTGACACATTTTTTTACTTAATATCTTCAGTAATTTTGCTTCTTCTCCAGTAAATGTATCTTGATTTATGAATGTTTATATATTAGTGCTGGAAAACAGGACAGAAACACTGAGGAAGAGCATCATGTATTACAGTTGAAACCTGTAATTATGATCATATTGTGTTCAGCGTGACTCAGCCAACCGTCTGACAAACCAGTTGAACTCATAATGTGTGTGTTGAACACAATCAGAACTGAAAATCATCATGAGAAACACATTATCACACACACACTGGTTTGGCATTCACAGCATTCACACGACCAGTGATGATCATGTTCGAGTTCCTCCAGTTTTGTAAGTGTGTGTGTGACACCGCCCAGATAGCATACATATCTGGGCCTCAGTTCTGGCAACGGAAAAGGCCACATGGGCCACACACATCAGGCTGGTTTTAGTGGGAGTTGTGGCTTGCTGTGTGTGGGCCAGATGTGGCCTTTTATATGAATTTTAAGGGCCCTATCTTGCACCCAGCGCAATTGACGCATATATCATTCCCATCTTGCTCCCGACGCACAGCGGACTCTTCTCTCCACAGACGCACATCGGTAAATCAGGGAATGAACTTGCGCTCCCGGGGCGGTTCAGCGGAAAGAGGAGGCGTGTCCCGGCGCAAACGTTCCCGGGTGCTATTGTGCAGCTCCAGAAAACAATTCCGCCACTGACCAGGAAAAGCCCATTCTAAAGTCAGCGGCGCGTTATTCAGATGCTATTTTAAGGGCGTATGCTTGGCCATAATGTAGTGTGAGCACAACAGCATACACTGCCTCTCTCATACATAGACGCAGCAGTTCCCATTTTTGCAAACCATACATAATTACAAGGAAAAATATTAACACATGAGGGAAATCATTGTGTTGTCCATGAAGATGTGAAAAAATAGGCATAAATCTAGCTTACACATTTACCCAACTTATTATCCGCCTGTTTAACCGAAGCTAATTCGGGAGGATTTCTCCCATTCCCATACAACACCACTTCTGTCTTTTACGGCCCTGACGAGAACGTCGGTCTTCTTCAACCGCTCCTGGCGTGCGCCTGCAATTCCGCCGTTATAATAGCAATCCGCCATGGAACAAGCGCGCCTGCTGTTAAAGGAAATGTGAGAAGATGCTCTGATTGGTTTAGTAGGGAGTAGGAATGTTTAATAGGGAGCCAATGCAGTGTTGACAGAACCGGGCTAATATGGTCATATTTCCTGGTTCTAGTGAGAACTTGAGCTGCTGCGTTTTGGATCACACACACACCCAGGTTCCTAACCGACGTCAAAGACTTGACAGAGCAGCCATCAAGTGTTAGACAGTATTCTGGGTTATTACGTGAGGAAGTTTTTTGGCCAATAATTAGAATCTCTGTTTTTTCAGAATTTAGTAGTAGGAAATTACTAGTCATCCAAATGTTTATATCAGCTATGCATTCCGTTAATTTTGTGAATTGGTAAGTTTCATCGGGGTGCAAAGAAATATACAGCTGAGTATCATCGGCATTACAGTGAAAACTAATTCCATGTTTCCTAATGATATCTCCTAATGGTAGCATGTACAGCGTGTGAGTGTGTGTGTGTGTGTGTGTGTGTGTGTAGCATGTACAGAGTAAACAGCAGCGGTCCTAGTACTGAGCCTTGTGGTACGCCATACTGAACTTGTGATCGATAAGACATCTCTTCATTTACTGCTACAAACTGATAACGGTCAGATAAGTATGATTTAAACCATGCTAGTGCAATTCCACTAATGCTAACATAATTTTCGAGTCTATTTAAAAGAATGTTGTGGTCAATGGTGTCAAATGCAGCACTAAGATCGAGTAACACTAATAGAGAGATACAACCACGATCGGATGATAAGAGCAAATCATTTGTGACTCTAATGAGAGCGGTCTCAGTGCTATGGTACGGTCTAAATCCGGACTGAAAATCCTCGCAGATATCATTTCTTTCTAGAAAGGAACATAGTTGTGAAGATACTGCTTTTTCTAATATCTTTGACAGAAAAGGCAGATTCGAGATCGGCCTGTAATTGACAAATTCTGTAGGATCAAGTTGCGTTTTTTTAATAAGAGAATACATATCCTAGAGACAAAGATGAATTAATAATATTAAGAAGAGGATCTTTGACCTCTGGAAACATCTCTTTCAGTAGCTTAGTCGGTATAGGGTCTAACATGTTGTTGATTTAGATGATTTAACGAATTTAGACAATTCTTCCTCTCCTATAGCAATGAATGAGTTTTTCCTCAGGGAGACTACAATGCACTCCCTGATGCGATACTGTTGTAGATGGTTGCATAGTTATAATTTTCTCTCTAATTTGATCAATCTTGTAAGTGAAGAAGTTCATAAAGTCATTACTGCTGTGCTGCTTGAAAACGTCCAGTGTTGAAGTTTTCTTTTTCGTTAGTTTAGCCGCTGTTTCAAATAAATACCTAGGGTTGTGTTTGTTTTCTTCTAATAGGGTTGAAAATAAAGCAGATCTAGCTTTTAAAGCCTCTCTGTATGCAATCGAGCTCTCTTTCCACGAAATCCGAAATACCTCTAGTTTAGTTTTCTTCCAGCTACGCTCCATTTATCTGGCTGCTCTCTTAAGGCCCTGAGTGTGCTCGTTGTACCACAGCGTTGGACTATTTTCTTTAATCTTCTTTAATCACACTTTAAGTGTGTGTGTGTGTAGCATGTACAGAGTGAACAGCAACGGTCCTAGTACTGAGCCTTGTGGTACTTCATACTGAACTTGTGATCGATATGACATCTGTGAGTGTGTGTGTGTGTCTGTGTGTGTCTGTGTGTCTGTCTGTCTGTTTGTCTGTCTTTGTGCATGCGTGCGTGTGTGTGTGTTTGTGTGTGTGTGTGTGCTAATTGTCCTCATTGGAACATGAAGTAATTCTGACATATGTAGAGGAACATCCTGTTTGTATCTGTGTAACTTCCTGTCTCCTAACGTCTGATATCTGATATTGTATTGTATCTGAATTTGGGACGGTTGTGTTCCTGATATCCCACAATCCTGTCCGTGTGGCTGGTGGAAAAATGACAATAATATTAATGTCATCTGATGGACCAGCTGAAAGAATGAAAATACAAAATGAATGAATTGATATGTGTGTTTGTCATGTATTCCTGTAGAGTCTCATGTACTTTCTCGTTCTTCTTCTGCAGTGACTGTGAATTCCTGAGAGATCATTGTTTCATCATCGTCTCTCGTGTGTCTGATAGCATCTGCTTTATCCAGACCTGATGAGTTTGTGTTTGTGTGACACCTGATCCATCCAGCTGCGCCCTGGTCATGTGCTTTAGAAGAACACACTGATCCAGTGGATGGGGCCTCAGTGGATTGGTGGGCGGGGCCTCGGGGGGCTGGTGGGAAGGGCAAACCAACCCACATGGGTGTCATCTGAAACAGTGCCACTCAATAAGACTGTGTTTTATATGAAGGTTCTGGTTAACATCACTTTTAATGATCAAGAAACACTGACATGTAACAAAAAGTTTTAATCAAAAACTGCCTGAGATGCAAAGATTTTCCATGTTTCAGACACAGTCATGGTAACGCTTTCCCATCTCCTCTGTACAGATAAAATGTTCTCAAAATGATTCCAGTTCACACGGATCTGCGGAAACAACTAATAATTCTGTATTACGCTGCCAGACAAGTCATCTTTACAACGGAAGTGAATCAATCAAAACTAACTTTATCTGGACAATAACTTTATTCTAGAGCTGCTGTAAAGCCTAAACAGTCTCTGTTACTGTAATCTCCTAATCTCTGTAAAGCTGCTTTGAAACATATATATTGTTGAAGTGCTGTATAAATGAAGGGGACTTGACTTGACGGTTGGTGGGATGTGGCTAAGTCTTGAAATGGGCGTGGCTCTGTCAGGTGGGTGTGGCTCTGTGTCCGGTGGGCGTGGCTCAGTCGGGAGGGCGTGGTCACAGTTTCTACTATCTGCAGTGAGATCTGACTGATGGATATAATATAATGCACAGATCTGCAGGCCGACGCTCAGTGGAAACACGTCTGGATCTCACGCATGATGGGAAGTAAAAAAGCAAACAGGAAATTTTCCCTGGACAGCTCAGGGTGAGTCTGTGTGTCTGGATGAGTTTATAGGGACTCTTGAAGAGGGTAAATCTTCTAATCTTCTGGATTGTTCCTCTACAACATAATAACATAAAACCTTTTTCTTGTTTATATAAATGTTAAGGAAACATTCCATTTGATTTTATTTGAATTTTGCAAACATTATGGGTATTTTACTATTCAATGTTCTCTGAACAAGTGGTAACATTTAAAAATGAACTAAAATGTTTCAGGAACAAAATTTATTTTTTTGTGCTAAAGTTTTGTGAACATTATTAAAGACCAGAGGTGCGCGTTCCATTCGACCGTAAGTGGACTGCGAAGTACACTTCACAGGGTGTTTCGCCATCTTAAGATTCCAATCCGAAGGGAACGAACATGTTCAGTTCGAAGGGCACTGCAAACGGAGGAAATAAGGGAACATCGATACATCACTTCACAGGAAGTGGAGAGTGAAAATCAACCAACTGTCATTGTGCACCGCGTCACCAGTCGGAAGTAACCATAGAGCAGAGCCGTTGGAAGAGATTTTAAATTTAAAATTCTAGCGGCTCTGAGTTTACGTATGCATTGAGTATTCATAAATATTACTATTATTATACAAACTAGAATATTTATGAACGGTTGGGGTGATGAATGTATCTATACTGCTGCTGCTGTTGATTATGGATTCTGCTGCTGCTGTTGATTATAGATTCTGCTGCTGCTGTTGATTATGGATTCTGCTGCTGCTGTTGATTATAGATTCTGCTGCTGCTGTTGACTATGGATTCTGCTGCTGCTGTTGATTATGGATTCTGCTGCTGCTGTTGATTATAGATTCTGCTGCTGCTGTTGATTATAGATTCTGCTGCTGCTGTTGATTATGGATTCTGCTGCTGCTGTTGATTATAGATTCTGCTGCTGCTGTTGATTATGGATTCTGCTGCTGCTGTTGATTATAGATGCTGCTGCTGCTGATTATATATTCTGCTGCTGCTGTTGATTATATATTCTGTTGCTGCTGTTGATTATATATTCTGCTGCTGCTGTTGATTATATATTCTGCTGCTGCTGTTGATTATAGATTCTGCTGCTGCTGTTGATTATATATTCTGCTGCTGCTGTTGATTATAGATTCTGCTGCTGCTGTTGATTATATATTCTGCTGCTGCTGTTGATTATATATTCTGCTGCTGCTGTTGATTATAGATAGTGCTGATTATGGATTCTGCTGCTGCTGTTGATTATAGATTCTACTGCTGCTGTTGATTATAGATTCTGCTGCTGCTGTTGATTATATATTCTGCTGCTGCTGTTGATTATAGATTCTGCTGCTGCTGTTGATTATGGATTCTGCTGCTGCTGTTGATTATAGATGCTGCTGATTATATATTCTGCTGCTGCTGTTGATTATAGATTCTACTGCTGCTGTTGATTATAGATTCTGCTGCTGCTGTTGATTATGGATTCTGCTGCTGCTGTTGATTATAGATTCTGCTGCTGCTGTTGATTATATATTCTGCTGCTGCTGTTGATTATATATTCTGCTGCTGCTGTTGATTATATATTCTGCTGCTGCTGTTGATTATAGATTCTGCTGCTTCTGTTGATTATGGATTCTGCTGCTGCTGTTGATTATAGATGCTGCTGCGGTTGATTATATATTCTGCTGCTGCTGTTGATTATATATTCTGCTGCTGCTGTTGATTATAGATTCTACTGCTGCTGTTGATTATAGATTCTGCTGCTGCTGTTGATTATGGATTCTGCTGCTGCTGTTGATTATAGATTCTGCTGCTGCTGTTGATTATGGATTCTGCTGCTGCTGTTGATTATAGATTCTGCTGCTGCTGATTATAAATTCTACTGCTGCTGTTGATTATAGATTCTGCTGCTGCTGCTGATTATAGATTCTGCTGCTGATGATGATTATAGATTCTGCTGCTGCTGTTGATAATAGATTCTACTGCTGCTGCTGATTATAGATTCTGCTGCTGCTGTTGATTATAGATTTTGCTGCTGCTGTTGATTATAGATTCTGCTGCTGCTGCTGATTATAGATTCTGCTGCTGATGATGATTATACCGTATATACCCGAATATAAGACGAGGTTTTTGTCCTAAAAAATAGGCTGAAAAATGGGGGGTCGTCTTATATTCGAGTGGAGGAATCCATTGATAGCCTTTTTCTCCCACGCCGTCGACTGACGAGAGCACCGAGGATCTCGATGCGGTGCGCCGCGGACGCGCTTGGAAAAAACGAGCGCGCCGCTTTCATTATGAGCGCGCGCATACATTTGAAATAACGAACTTGAGCGCGCAAAAGATGCGATATGTGAACGGGGGGGGCGGGTCTCTGCTCGCTTGTCTCCGTCCGCTCTGGCATCCTCTGTGAACGGCGCTTTTTCTTGAGCGGCTCGAGCAGAGGGAAAGAGAGAGAGCGGGAGCCGGATCATCGTCGAAAACGGCCAGACGACCCCGCAGGGTGATTAAATCCATCCCGTCGCACTCAGGGCAGCCGCAGTCATGGCCAATCAGGAAGCGCATATGTGCCGGTCTCCGCCGACGAGCGGGCCACTATACGAGGCCCCAAGTGATGCGAGGCATTTGGAACAACACCTCGGAAATTTGCTCTTAAAATTATTTTCTGTTGAAAACCAGATTTTTTCCACAAAAATCTATTTTTCCCCAAAAATAAGTGTGGAAAATGGGGGGGGGGTCGTCTTATATTCAGGGTCGTCTTATATTCGGGTATATACGGTAGATTCTACTGCTGATGATGATTATATATTTTGCTGCTGCTGGTTATAGATTCTGATTCTGCTGCTGCTGTTGTTTATAGATTCTGCTACTGCTGCTGATTATAGATTCTGCTGCTGCTGTTGATTATTGATTCTGCTGCTGCTGATTATAGATTCTTCTGCTGCTGTTGATTATAGATTCTGCTGCTGCTGTTGATTATAGATTATGCTGCTGCTGTTGATTACATATTCTGCTGCTGCTGTTGATTATAGATTATTCTGCTGCTGTTGATTATATATTCTGCTGCTGCTGTTGATTATATATTCTGCTGCTGTTGTAGATTATAGATTCTACTGCTGATGATTATAGATTATGCCGCTGATGATTATAGATTATGCTGCTGATTATATATTCTGCTGCTGCTTTTGATTATAGATTATGCTGCTGCTGTTGATTATAGATTCTACTGCTGCTGTTGGTTATATAGTCTGCTGCTGCTGCTGATTATAGATTCTGCTGCTGCTTTTGATTATAGGTTATGTTGGCTGTTGTTGATTATAGATTCTGCTGCTGCTGTTGATTATAGTTCCTGCTGCTGTTGATTATATATTCTGCTGCTGCTGTTGATTATAGATCCTGCTGCTGTTAATTATATATTCTGCTGCTGCTGTTGATTATAGATTCTGCTGCTGCTGTTGATTATAGATCCTGCTGCTGTTGATTATATATTCTGCTTCTGCTGTTGATTATAGATTCTGCTGCTGCTGTTGATTATAGATTATGCTACTCCTGTTGATTATAGATTCTGCTGCTGTTGATTATATATTCTGCTGCTGCTGTTGATTATAGGATCTCCTGCTGCTGATGATTATAGATTCTGCTGCTGTTGTTGATTATATATTCTGCTGCTGCTTTTGATTCTAGATTCTGCTGTTGCTGTTGATTATAGATTCTGCTGCTGCTGTTGATTATAGATTATGCTGTTGCTTTCGATTATATATTCTGCTGCTGCTGCTTTTGATTAATACTGCTGTTGATTATAGATTCTGCAGCTGGAGCTGGGGAAGGTGGGGGGTTTCTGAAAGCACTAACGATAGCTAAGTATTTGAAAGTTGAGCAGCGAACTCATTGGCTACTGATACAGTGGGAACCAATCAGCTGAGAGTGACGTGACTGCAAGCAGACTGGGTTAAACACCTATCAGCCTGTGCCATCTAGAGTTTCATGACAGAACTTCGCATTTCTTTCAAATTATAATATTATGTCATTGTTTTTAACTGTATTTTTATCAAATAAATGCAGCCTTGGTGAGCAGAAGAGACTTTCGCAAACATAAAAAATGTTAATTATTCCAATGGCATGTGTTTAAATACGTGTATATATGCTATTGCAGTCACTGATAGTGCTTTACACAGACAGAAGAACGAGTGCTTATACAAACTCAACCAGTCTGTGTGCATTTCTATCACAGTGAAATCATTACCGCAGTAAAAGACGAGCCCTCTGGCTACAGTTCACCTTCACACGCCACATTAAGCCAATGTCTAGTGTCGCTGTCAGCAGTTCAGCATTCAGGAATTCACACGCATGATGTTCTGGGTCAAAGCTGCTGATTTGAGGAGCAACACCATTTTGTTTTCCATGAATAGGGTGCATTTGGTGTTTATTATTATTATTATTATTATTATTAAGAGGCTCAAATCCCAGAACAAGCTTATGATATAAGAATGACCTTCTGAAGTTGATGTTCAACATGTTCTGCATGTAAAACTTCTTCACTGATCATTTCCTGAAGAGTTTTAGTAATAACAATTAAACGAACATACAGATTTAAACTAATTATCTTCATTCCTATTTCTTATTTGTGTACCACATGTCTTTAAAACAGATTTTTATGATTATGTAAATAATTGTAAACATTAATTTTCCGATCATTTATTAAAAGTTGCAGTTAAAGGTGTTTGAAACGCAGTTGTCTCTGGTGATGCGTGTTCGTGTTGTTCGCATGAGTGAACGCAGACGTGTTAATCGGGTTTCCATAGAGGCGCATTAAACTGGATCAGAGCAGAAACCAGTTCAACCAGTGTCAGTGTCTTCAGCGTAATCTGCACGTATGACTGTAGAGGCTCGAGCGACGGTGCTTTACTGTCGAGCTGAAGATGTTGTCAGTTTCTCTGGAGACGGTCATCTGAGATAACGTTTGGGCTTTCATTCCCTTCTACTAATAAGTTTGTTTGATCGCCGCCACTGTTTCCTCTCTGATGGTAAATATGAATTATGATTAACTTTGGCTTCTGAAACACAGCTGTTGCTCATCGTCAAGCTTTGCTTTTTAAACTCAGATGGACACATTATGAACTTCTGAATTTATTTAAAGTTTCTGAATTCAGTGACAAAAGACTTATTTCAGACACAATAATAAACTATATTATTTGTATGCGATTAGTAATATTAATAGTATAATGACTGAACTGAAATAATCTGAAAATGTCACTTTTCACAACATCAGACACATGCATCATCTGAAATTATTCATATTAATATGAAAGGGTTTCTGTTGATTGTTTGATTCACATTAAGAGAACTTGTTCACAGAAAGCATCCAGACATCGTCTTTAAACAAATGTGAAAGTGTTTTCAGCATTTCACTTTCATTTTAATTGTGTGTTGTGACAGGCATAAACTCTTCCTCTAGAAACATAAATCAGCACTTTTTCTGTGTCAGGTTGTGGATGATTGCATCACACTGAGTCATGTTTAGACAGGTGTATGTGTGTGTGTGTTCACCTTTGTGTGTGTGTATGTGCTTCAGATATCAGCTGGAGATCAGCGGAGTCAAGCCCAAGCACAGCATGTTGTTGAGAAGATCTTCAGAGATCAGAAGCTTGCAGAGTCCAGACGAAACGCATCCGGAGATCCTGGAGCACAACAGCAGCGTCACACGCAGGTGCACACACACACACACACACACACACACGCACACACACACACACACGCAGGTGCACACACACACACACACACACACACACACAGGCGCAGGTGAACACACACACAAATGATCGAAATTGATGAAGCAGGACGGATTCTGATTGGCTGTCAGTGTTTATTGTTCATCGGCTGGAAAATGATATCTTTCCTCTGCGTCGTTATAGTTGTGCTGTGAACTCTGATATACGCTGATTTCACGCAGCCGCCATTTTGAAATCGAAAGCGAGGCTCCGGTGGGAAGAACCCCGGAAGTACAGATAGACAACAGGGCCTTGGACTACCAACCTGAAGCTGCTGCCGCGATCTATACTATTGGATGTTAATATAGGTCAGTTGGCACATGATGGCACCTGCAGCTTACAGATGTAACACATATTTTCAAAAGCACATAACTATAGAATCCATTCTTAATGCGCATGTGAACGCCGTCAGCGTTAATCACAGGTTCAGTTTAAAGTCTGTTTAGAGAGAACGGCATCGTCTTAGTGGCCCCTAATTTAATAACAAATGATCATTTCAATGGAGGTGAATCAATCAAAACTAACTTTAGCTGGAAATAACATTATTCAAGAACCGCTATAATGCCAAAACAATCTGTTACCTTAAATTATATGTTTATCTCTGTAAAGCTGCTTTGAAACAATCCATTGTTAAAAGCGCTATATAAATGAAGATGACTTGACTTGACTTGACTGCTCCTGTGATTAAAGGCGGCACTTCCGGAGCGATTTCAAAATGGCGGCTGCGTGAAATCAGCGAATTCTTTTACATTCAGGAGGATTTTTAGAACGATGTTGTTATCGTTATCGCAGGCGCTGTTGTGAACGAGCTTGAACACTTCTACAACCCTAACCCAGTCCAGTAACCGGACCTGATCTGGTCATGGGTTTCATGATCTTTATTACGGTGGTGATGATGATGATGATGATGATGATGATGATGATGATGATGATCTCCTGTCTGTCAGATCCATGATCATCGAGGAGGAGGGCTGGACCAGATCCGGCGTTCACAACGTGAGTTTATTCCTCATCACTCCATCACTTCATCACTCCATCTCTCCATCTCTCCATCTCTTCATCACTCCATCTCTCCATCTCTCCATCTCTTCATCTCTCCATCACTTCATCACTCCATCTCTTCATCACTCCATCTCTCCATCTCTCCATCTCTTCATCACTCCATCTCTCCATCTCTCCATCTCTCCATCTCTCCATCACTTCATCACTCCATCTCTCCATCACTTCATCACTCCATCTCTCCATCTCTCCATCTCTCCATCTCTCCATCTCTTCATCACTCCATCTCTCCATCACTTCATCTCTTCATCTCTCCATCACTTCATCACTCCATCACTTCATCACTCCATCTCTCCATCTCTCCATCTCTTCATCACTCCATCTCTCCATCTCTCCATCTCTCCATCTCTCCATCACTTCATCACTCCATCTCTCCATCACTTCATCACTCCATCTCTCCATCTCTCCATCTCTCCATCTCTCCATCTCTTCATCACTCCATCTCTCCATCACTTCATCTCTTCATCACTCCATCACTTCATCACTCCATCTCTCCATCTCTCCATCTCTTCATCACTCCATCTCTTCATCACTCCATCTCTCCATCACTTCATCTCTTCATCACTCCATCACTTCATCACTCCATCTCTCCATCTCTCCATCTCTTCATCACTCCATCTCTCCATCACTTCATCTCTTCATCACTCCATCACTTCATCACTCCATCTCTCCATCTCTCCATCACTTCATCACTCCATCTCTTCATCACTCCATCTCTCCATCTCTCCATCTCTTCATCACTCCATCTCTCCATCTCTCCATCTCTCCATCTCTCCATCACTTCATCACTCCATCTCTCCATCACTTCATCACTCCATCTCTCCATCTCTCCATCTCTCCATCTCTCCATCTCTTCATCACTCCATCTCTCCATCACTTCATCTCTTCATCACTCCATCACTTCATCACTCCATCTCTCCATCTCTCCATCTCTTCATCACTCCATCTCTCCATCTCTCCATCTCTTCATCTCTCCATCACTTCATCACTCCATCTCTTCATCACTCCATCTCTCCATCTCTCCATCTCTTCATCACTCCATCTCTCCATCTCTCCATCTCTCCATCACTTCATCACTCCATCTCTCCATCACTTCATCACTCCATCTCTCCATCTCTCCATCTCTCCATCTCTCCATCTCTTCATCTCTCCATCACTTCATCACTCCATCTCTTCATCACTCCATCTCTCCATCTCTCCATCTCTTCATCACTCCATCTCTCCATCTCTCCATCTCTCCATCTCTCCATCACTTCATCACTCCATCTCTCCATCACTTCATCACTCCATCTCTCCATCTCTCCATCTCTCCATCTCTCCATCTCTTCATCACTCCATCTCTCCATCTCTCCATCTCTTCATCTCTCCATCACTTCATCACTCCATCTCTTCATCACTCCATCTCTCCATCTCTCCATCTCTCCATCTCTTCATCCCTCCATCTCTCCATCTCTCCATCTCTCCATCACTTCATCACTCCATCTCTCCATCTCTTCATCCCTCCATCTCTCCATCTCTCCATCTCTTCATCCCTCCATCTCTCCATCTCTCCATCTCTTCATCTCTCCATCACTTCATCACTCCATCTCTTCATCACTCCATCTCTCCATCTCTCCATCTCTCCATCTCTCCATCTCTTCATCACTCCATCTCTCCATCTCTCCATCTCTCCATCACTTCATCACTCCATCTCTCCATCTCTTCATCCCTCCATCTCTCCATCTCTCCATCTCTTCATCCCTCCATCTCTCCATCTCTCCATCACTTCATCACTCCATCTCTCCATCTCTTCATCCCTCCATCTCTCCATCTCTCCATCTCTTCATCCCTCCATCTCTCCATCTCTCCATCTCTTCATCTCTCCATCACTTCATCACTCCATCTCTTCATCACTCCATCACTCCATCTCTCCATCTCTCCATCTCTCCATCTCTTCATCACTCCATCTCTCCATCTCTCCATCTCTCCATCACTTCATCACTCCATCTCTCCATCTCTTCATCCCTCCATCTCTCCATCTCTCCATCTCTTCATCCCTCCATCTCTCCATCTCTCCATCTCTTCATCTCTCCATCACTTCATCACTCCATCTCTTCATCACTCCATCTCTCCATCTCTCCATCTCTCCATCTCTCCATCTCTTCATCACTCCATCTCTCCATCTCTCCATCTCTTCATCTCTCCATCACTTCATCACTCCATCTCTTCATCACTCCATCTCTCCATCTCTCCATCTCTCCATCACTTCATCACTCCATCTCTCCATCTCTCCATCTCTCCATCTCTTCATCTCTCCATCACTTCATCACTCCATCTCTCCATCTCTCCATCTCTCCATCTCTCCATCACTTCATCACTCCATCTCTCCATCACTTCATCACTCCATCTCTTCATCACTCCATCTCTCCATCTCTCCATCTCTCCATCTCTCCATCACTTCATCACTCCATCTCTCCATCTCTCCATCTCTCCATCTCTTCATCTCTCCATCACTTCATCACTCCATCTCTCCATCTCTCCATCTCTCCATCACTTCATCACTCCATCTCTTCATCACTCCATCTCTCCATCTCTCCATCTCTCCATCACTTCATCACTCCATCTCTCCATCTCTCCATCTCTCCATCTCTTCATCTCTCCATCACTTCATCACTCCATCTCTCCATCTCTCCATCACTTCATCACTCCATCTCTCCATCTCTCCATCTCTCCATCTCTTCATCACTCCATCTCTCCATCTCTCCATCTCTTCATCTCTCCATCACTTCATCACTCCATCTCTCCATCTCTCCATCTCTCCATCTCTCCATCTCTTCTCGAGTCCATCTCTCCATCTCTTCATCACTTCATCTCTCCATCTCTCCATCTCTCCATCTCTTCATCACTCCATCTCTCCATCTCTCCATCTCTTCATCTCTCCATCACTTCATCACTCCATCTCTCCATCACTCCATCTCTCCATCTCTCCATCTCTCCATCTCTCCATCTCTCCATCTCTTCATCACTTCATCACTCCATCTCTTCATCACTTCATCTCTCCATCACTTCATCACTCCATCTCTCCATCTCTCCATCTCTCCATCTCTCCATCTCTCCATCTCTCCATCTCTTCTCGAGTCCATGAACACGTGCACACACACAGTTGTCTGCAACTTCTGCTCTTTTGCTCAGAGTTTCAAGAACCACAGCAGAACCTTCCGCAAGCTCTTCCCTGAGATACTGGAGGATCTGGAGCACGGTGAGTTCAGGAACATAGTCTTGATCTCTGCAGTAAATGAGTTTGCTGTAACGTGGAGCTGATCCCCTGTGTTGCAGTGTTCACCTGTGCTCTGCATAAGGAGGTGCTTTACCACGGTAAGATGTACGTGTCGCGTCAGCACATCTGCTTCCACTCGTCTGTGCTGCTCAAGGACACCAAGGTGAGCGAAGCTGCGTCTATAAACGTTT
The DNA here is from genome assembly GCA_030578255.1 of Tiaroga cobitis. NCBI lineage: Eukaryota > Metazoa > Chordata > Actinopteri > Cypriniformes > Leuciscidae > Tiaroga > Tiaroga cobitis. The sequence goes on along the minus strand of CM060592.1, from coordinate 53,746,000 downwards.
GAGGAGAACACACAGCCAACACGATCTCGTGGAAATGCGGATCTACAGCACCAATTGTATTTATCGTCCAATTTATACGGAAAAAATAGCTTTTTTATGCATATGATAGCCTACACTGTAAATTAAATTAAATTACTGGTGTGGAGTGCATGCATATTACACGCCATAAAGTGTGTAGCATCTGCATACGCACTCGAAAACTGTGTATCATATGCACGTAAAAACTATTTTTTGCGTATAAATTGCACGATAAATACAATTCGTGCTATAGATACACGCTGTCATGAGATCCGGCTGCTAACGGCATGTAGAAACCTATAGCAAACAAACATTATGTCTGAATGTTTTCTGAAACGTCCAATTTTTTAAGTCTTTTAAAAGCATTTTTCTTGGTAATGCGAATGTTAAAGGGGCTGTATGTATAATACATAAACCCTTGTTATAGCGACACCAGTGGCCGTTCGGTGAACTGCGGGAACACTCGTGACGCGATTCAATGCGCTGATATACTCACAGAGAAGGGCTCGTTCGTTCTTCACTAAGAAGTAGAAGTTGGAAACCCCTTTGCAGTGTAATACGGTTAACCCCGTCCAGGCTTCTGAGAGACTTTAGATGAATATGTAAATATGTGCTGCTCTTTCCTCTCAATAACAAAACAAACACAGCGAGAATGAGAAAGCAGCCGTTCAGAAAGCATCTGATCATAGAGATCTGCAACATGTCGAACGATGAGCTAAAATTACACTGTTATGATCAATTGATTTATAAAGTATATTTGAGACTATAGACTATATAGATCTAACTATAGTTTGAATGAATCTCTTTTCTTTGCATTGCACATTGACATTACAGTGCAGAACAGCTTTCATTATTATCATTCATTTCGTGTCATTGATTGGAAGAGATTTTGATTTTGAATCCTTTCGATTTTCCCGGCGAAAACATCCCGAGTCCTTCACATAAACATCAGCAGGCTTTCCTTCATAGACAATTTGGGAACGTCACGTTTGTTAAGTTTCAGAGAGGAGAACATTTGGCATCTAACTCAAAATAACTGCTTTCAATAGATCAATCTTTATTCATAAACACATGTATTATGTATAAAAGTCGAAGAACATTCGATGCAAACCCCAAAAAAGCTGCATCTAGCTAATAATCTCTTGAATATGAAAACACAACCGTTTTTTTTTTTCAGTACAAAAACTGCTAAACTTTGACAAAAAGTAACTTTTATTGTAATAATTGTGATTTCATAATATGTAGATATGAATCCAACTCGAAAAACTTGTGAAAAGATGTCTTTTAGTTAGACAAATAGCAAATAGTGGAGCTCTGCAGCAAATGTGGGTCTTTTATAAAGTGAATTTGCAATTTGAAACATCCCATTGCAGATTAATTATGAAACTTAAGAAACCACTTAGCTTTATGGGTTATCATTATTACATTAAACGTCAGGTGGCTGGTTTTGGCATTGGCTGTCATGAGGCCATTGTAACATTTTAATTACAAATTCAATGTGTACCACTGTAGTTGAGGTCAAGAAAAATATTCATGACACAGTTATAATGGCCTTATGACAGCCAATGTCAAAACCACCTGACAGTTCAATGTAATGATAACCCATAAAGCTAAGTGCTTTCCTAAGTTTGATAATTAATCTGCTATGGCATGTTTATGACATATTTATGACAATTTATGTTGTCTTGGTAATGTCAAGTTGTCATAACAAAGACATCTCAAACAATGTCATATTTGCATTAAAAATGTCATAATTGAGTGAATGACACTTAATGACAGCTGTCATAAACATGCATAAAACCTGTTGTGAGAACATAATTAAAGACCAGATGACTGTGAAGGGTCGCTCTATTACCGTTCCTGGAAGAACGCTTGTGTTTAAGACTGAGAGAACAGTAATTCGTGTTCGGATGCGAGAGACGTGTGTGTGTGTGTGTGTGTTCCTGTAGGTGATAATCCACATCTCCAGCGTTCTGACTATAAAGAAGAAACACACCGCTAAGATCGTTCCCAACGCGGTCGCTGTCATCACCGACGACGGACACAAGGTACACACACACACACACACACACACACATCAGGTGTCCTTCATTCACACACAGAGTGTTTCAGAGCCGCTTCACGAGATTACAGGAAATAATGCAACAGAGTTTGTGTCTAGAAGAGAATAGCATCTCAGTCCAGCTTAAGTAAGTTCAGTGATGGTTCATTTTTGTTGTAACGTTATTAATTTAGTTCATTTATATATATATATATATATATATATATATATATATATATATATATATATGTATATAGCCATTCTGGAGTAAACCGTGATGTCATCGTCCAGCTCAGTCCAGTTCTCATATAATGCTGTCAATCCAGGAGATCAATAATATTGTTGAATATTAGATTAAATGTCTCCATCTAAGCAAGACAAGGCCGAAAGCGACCAGCGACTGACGGTCTGCAGTTTATCCTCGTGTCGATCAAGAGCAGAATCACTACAGCTGACACTGAACACAACTCTTATTAGTTTGATATTAACTGCAAATTTGGACACAACTTGGTTAGACACACGGATCTGAGTTTATAGAAATTCAGTCCAAATTATTTTGTAAAATATATATACACTACCAGTCAAAAAAAGAGTCTCTTCTGCTCACCAAGGCTGCATTTATTATAAAATAATAAATACAACAAAAAAAGTAATATTGTGAAATAATACTTCAGTGTAAATCATCTGTTCTCTATGTGAATATACAGTAAAGTGTAATTTATTCCTGTGATTTTCAGCATCATTACTCCAGTCTTCAGTGTCACATGATCCTTCAGAAATCACTCTAATATGAGGATCTGATGCTCAAGACACATTTATGATTATTATTAGTGTTGAACACAGGTGTGTACAATTTTTATCAGGATTCTTTAATGAATAGAAAGTTCAAAACAACAGCATTTATCTGAAATAGAAGCTTTTGTTACATTATAAATGTCTTACACTACTATATATTCACATAGAAAACAGAAATGTAAATTTAAAATTTAAATAATATTTCCCAATATTACTTTTTGTTGTATTTTTAATCAAATAAACACAGCCTTGGTGAGCAGAAGAGACTCTTTCAAAAACATTAAAAATCTTACAGATTCAAAACATTTGACTGGTACTGTATATTTTGTTCAAATTACATTTTTATGAAGTGCTTTCACTTCTTCTTTAAAGGGGTCATATAACATGCACTTTTACAAGTTGATTGTACTGAAATGTGTGTTGGCAGTGCCTGTACACAACCATCATAAAATGATAAAAATCCATCCAGTGTTTTTGTTTTAATCTCCTTATATCACTGATCGAGCTCACACACTTGAGTAACACACACACACTCGAGTATCACACACTGCTCAAGCTCACACACTCGAGTATCACACACTGCTCGAGCTCACACACTCGAGTATCACACACTGATCGAGCTCACACACTCGAGTATCACACACTGATCGAGCTCACACACTCGAGTATGAACACCTCTGCCTCTGATGTGTGTGTTTCAGTACGTGTTCGGCTCGCTGAGGAACCGAGAGTCGTGTTTCCGGCTGCTGCAGTCGCTCTGCCCGCAGGTTTGAGCTCTTCTGCTGCTCTTCATGGTTGTTAAGGTCGTAGGTTGAGTCTAACGTGAGACTGTGTTCGCTCTTAGACGGAGATCCTCAGCAGAAAGTCCTCCGCTGAACACACTCCTGAGATGGACTTCGACAGAGTAAGAGTGAACCGATGCTTTAGAATGAATCACCTGAACGACTCCTTTCTGCTCCTGTGTTTACATGCATGTCTTATTACCCTGCTATACTTTAATAACACGGGGAAAAAAATTGGCACCTGTGGTTGCCAGGAATTCACTGTAAAAACATTTGAGGTTTTACAGACTTACCTTAAATTTACAGTAAAATTATTTCATTATCTGATATAATGTTAATTTGAAGTACTAATATCTGTTTTGTAACACACTGGCAACTACCAATCACAGTGGAGATGAGAGTCACATGATCAATCACAGCTCATCGCAAGCGGATTTTCCACAAGAAAGTTAATATTAATATAGAGAAGCTGCACAGTGTCATTCACACACACACACACACACACACACACACTAAACACCATCAGGATAACACACATGACATTTAAAAATGCAATAAATATTAATTTAATAACATTAAATGTAACATAAAACTCTAATGTACATAACTGATTAGAAAAAACTAAGAAAAACTATGAAGAAAAACAGATATTTCAACAAAAATAATAAATCAATTATGCAATGACTTGTTCTTTTTCACTTCCAAAAACTGTAATTTTACTGTAAAATTACATCAAATGTACGGTTAGATCTGTCACAGTTATTCACCGTATACAGTACGGAAACTTTCTGTTAACCAGTTTTTCTGTCTTCAGTCTTTTACCGTTAAAATCCCGATCATTTTTACAGTGAAATCTTTTGTTTCATGTAGTTATCTGTCGTATCCTCTGATAGATCTCCAGCTATTCGAGTCTAGAGGAGAATCCTGAGAATCAAACGATTCCTCTGAACGAACAGACTCTCACCGACTCTCAAAGTGAGTCTGCCTGAAGTGTGTGTGTTTCTGTGGCACGTGTGCACATGAGCGGCACGTGTTCATACATCACAGCTGAACTGCTCTACTGTTATATAAACACAATGTATAGAAGAACTATATGAGTTAATCTGTTGATTGTTCTATGAAGAATAATTCTTGTGTTCACAGCATCAGTCCGAAGCAGCTCGACGACACCCGACTCAAGCCGAAACACACCAGAGCAACACACCACAGGTGAACCTTCACACACACACACACACACACCTGTCAATCATGCCTGTTTGCTGCCAGTGATCATGTGTTCTCTAACCAGCGCTCTCCTGGGTTTCCATGGTAACAGAGAAGGTCCGATCGTCCAATGACACGCTCAGACTCAACAAGCTCCTGCTCTTCTATCTGATCCTGTGAGTACACTGGGTTAAAAACAACTCAATATAGCACAGAACACATGTTGGGTTAATTTTACCCAGCAAATTGGGTTGTTTACTTAACCCAGCATAGTTGATTCATTTTTACTATAATACTAGCTTCTTCTATCTTTATTTTACTTCATACATGAATTAATGTTTACTGATTAACTAAAAATCTTTTTAAATACTCGATACAACCACTCGCTTGCATGATAATTCCTTTATTTTTAATCATATTTTACAGTATAGTATATTTTATATCACTTTAATAAACTGTCCATAACCATAATCAGTGTACAGTTATAGAGAACATATTTAACATTATAAGTATTTATATTCTGTATCTTCTTTTAATAAAATAAAATAAATGTATGCAAGGCATCAGACGTTTTCATCACGTGAAAAGATCGACATGACACTCGTTTAGGTGAGTGACATCGCGCCCCTGGATGTTGCTTTGCATAACATTAAAAGACATACAATAACAATAATGAGTTTATAGATCAAATAAAATATACACAAACAGTATTTTACCGAAGATGCACCATTTTGACGGAGCTGCACTGCTCTCTCCTGAAGAGGTCGCAAAAGCCCACGGTAAATAACTCAATCACTGGGTAACGTCTGACCCAGGAGCTGAGTAACACAAAAACTGCCCAAACACTGGGTTGTTACGTCTGACCCAGGATCTGGGTAACACAAAAACTACCCAAACACTGGGTTGTTACGTCTGACCCAGGAGCTGGGTTACACAAAAACTACCCAAACATTGGGTTGTTAGGTCTGACCCAGGATCTGGGTTACACAAAAACTACCCAAACATTGAGTTGTTAGGTCTGACCCAGGATCTGGGTTACACAAAACTACCCAAACATTGGGTTGTTACTTCTGACCCAGGATCTGGGTTACACAAAAACTACCCAAACATTGGGTTGTTACGTCTGACCGAGGACCTGGGTTACACAAAAACTACCCAAATACTGAAAAAAGATCCAAAATAAATTACCCAAAAGGCCCAACCCAGGATTTGGGTAGACAAAATAACCCTCTTTTTTAGAGTGTATCAAGCACTCATATTACGCATCATTCAGTGCGAGATTCAGAATCAGAAACACAGAAACAGAATGAAATGAAGCAATCAAAGTCCAGAACGCACTGAGTGCCGGCCCAGATCCGGTACGTGGGGAATCTGTGTGTGCCGGATATGGGCCAGATCTCGGCCGACACTATGTTGCTGTCTGGGATATTTCATCATGTTTGGACACAAAACTCAATCTCATCACATTAAAGTGACTGTGAGAAGAAAGCAAATTACGGTAACACTTTACATTAGTTATCAGTAATTCATGTATTAGCTAACATGAACTAACAATGATCGGTTACACTATAGGGTTAGGGTAGGATTAGGGTTTGGTTGAGGGTTAGTTGTATGTAATTATGCATAATTTACTGTTATTACTATGGTAAGGACATGTGACATATGTAATAAGGACACTGTAAAATAGTGTTACCCAATGATCAATACATTTGTTAGTGCATTAGTTAATCTTTGTTAATGTTAGTTAATAAAAATACAGCTGTTCATTGTTAGTTCATGTTAGTTCACAGTGCATTAACTGATGTTAACAAACAAACCTTTGATTTTAATAATGTATTAGTAAATGCTGAAATAAATATTAACATATTAATATTAATGTCACTTTTGATCAGTTTAATGAATCCTTGTATCCTTAACTTTTGTATGGTTCCATAACCAGCCGAAGTTAATCTCACAGAAATATGCTCTAAATTATGAAAACATTATTATTTCTGAAAGGTTCTCTAAAGGTTCAAATGTTCAGTTTTGTAAATGTTTAGTGTATTTTAGGTTTGATAATCATAACCTGAGCCGACGGCATACTTCAGCATCGTGTGTGTGTGTGTTTGAATGTTTGATTTTAGTGATACGAGCTGATAAACATCTGATACCCGGTCTCTGTGATGCTGACGTGTTTGTCTGTGTGTGTGTGTGTGTGTGTGTAGTGCGGTCCTTCTCCTGTTGTCGTCGGGTTACATCGGGCTGAGGATCGTGGCGCTGGAGGAGCAGCTGAGCATTCTGGGATCTCTGCCGGAGTTCACACAGCAGAAAGAGTGAGTTCATAATCTTCATAATCAGCAATAATCCATAATCTCCAGTCCTGTAATCTGATTGGCCGATCACTCGGCTTCTGTCTCTGCACTCTTACAAATAAACACTGTTTTTCACAATTAAACTTTTTTAACAGGAACATCTAAAGTTCCCCTGAAGCGCTAGAACCGGTTCGAGAACTAGTCACGACCGCCTCACAGCAGCTTCACCAACACACACCTCCTCACAGCAGCTTCACCAACACACACCTCCTCACAGCAGCTTCACCAACACACACCTCCTCACAGCAGCTTCACCAACACACACCTCACAGCAGCTTCACCAACACACACCTCCTCACAGCAGCTTCACCAACACACACCTCCTCACAGCAGCTTCACCAACACACACCTCCTCACAGCAGCTTCACCAACACACACCTCCTCACAGCAGCTTCACCAACACACACCTCCTCACAGCAGCTTCACCAACACACGCCTCCTCACAGCAGCTTCACCAACACACACCTCCTCACAGCAGCTTCACCAACACACACCTCCTCACAGCAGCTTCACCAACACACACCTCCTCACAGCAGCTTCCCCAACACACGCCTCCTCACAGCAGCTTCACCAACACACACCTCCTCACAGCAGCTTCACCAACACACACCTCCTCACAGCAGCTTCACCAACACACACCTCCTCACAGCAGCTTGACCAACACACACCTCCTCACAGCAGCTTCCCCAACACACACCTCCTCACAGCAGCTTCACCAACACACATCTCACAGCAGCTTCACCAACACACGCCTCCTCACAGCAGCTTCACCAACACACACCTCCTCACAGCAGCTTCCCCAACACACACCTCCTCACAGCAGCTTCACCAACACACGCCTCCTCACAGCAGCTTCACCAACACACGCCTCCTCACAGCAGCTTCACCAACACACACCTCCTCACAGCAGCTTCACCAACACACACCTCCTCACAGCAGCTTCACCAACACACACCTCCTCACAGCAGCTTCACCAACACACACCTCCTCACAGCAGCTTCACCAACACACACCTCCTCACAGCAGCTTCACCAACACACACCTCCTCACAGCAGCTTCACCAACACACACCTCCTCACAGCAGCTTCCCCAACACACGCCTCCTCACAGCAGATTCACCAACACACACCTCCTCACAGCAGCTTCACCAACACACACCTCCTCACAGCAGCTTCACCAACACACACCTCCTCACAGCAGCTTCACCAACACACACCTCCTCACAGCAGCTTCCCCAACACACACCTCCTCACAGCAGCTTCACCAACACACATCTCACAGCAGCTTCACCAACACACGCCTCCTCACAGCAGCTTCCCCAACACACACCTCCTCACAGCAGCTTCACCAACACACACCTCCTCACAGCAGCTTCACCAACACACACCTCCTCACAGCAGCTTCACCAACACACGCCTCCTCACAGCAGCTTCACCAACACACACCTCCTCACAGCAG
>CM060592.1:53697352-53724852 GCA_030578255.1 Tiaroga cobitis | reverse complement strand
ACCTTTAGGTCACTGGATGGAGTTTTTCGGTTCCTTGCCACTGTTGCCTTTGGCTTGCTCAGTTGGGGATATTCAAATTAATTAACCAATCATACCATTGATCAGCTCTACCAAACTTGGATGTCTTTTTTTTCCAGTAATAAACAAACATTGTTAAGTTGTTTTGATTGATACTGTGAAGCAGCTTTGATACAATCTGTATTGTGAAAAGCGCTATATAAATATATTTGACTTGACTTGACTTGACTTGATTCAGTTCAGTGTTCACTCAGTTCAGTGTTGATTCAGTTCAGTGTTCACTCAGTTTAGTGTTGATTCAGTTCAGTGTTCACTCAGTTCAGTGTTGATTCAGTTCAGTGTTGATTCAGTTCAGTGTTCACTCAGTTCAGTGTTCACTCAGTTCAGTGTTCACTCAGTTCAGTGTTCACTCAGTTCAGTGTTCACTCAGTTCAGTGTTCACTCAGTTCAGTGTTCACTCAGTTCAGTGTTCACTCAGTTCAGTGTTCACTCAGTTCAGTGTTCACTCAGTTCAGTGTTCACTCAGTTCAGTGTTCACTCAGTTCAGTGTTGATTCAGTTCAGTGTTCACTCAGTTCAGTGTTCACTCAGTTCAGTGTTCACTCAGTTCAGTGTTCACTCAGTTCAGTGTTCACTCAGTTCAGTGTTCACTCAGTTCAGTGTTCACTCAGTTCAGTGTTGATTCAGTTCAGTGTTCACTCAGTTTAGTGTTGATTCAGTTCAGTGTTCACTCAGTTCAGTGTTGATTCAGTTCAGTGTTGATTCAGTTCAGTGTTCACTCAGTTCAGTGTTCACTCAGTTCAGTGTTCACTCAGTTCAGTGTTCACTCAGTTCAGTGTTCACTCAGTTCAGTGTTCACTCAGTTCAGTGTTCACTCAGTTCAGTGTTCACTCAGTTCAGTGTTCACTCAGTTCAGTGTTCACTCAGTTCAGTGTTCACTCAGTTCAGTGTTCACTCAGTTCAGTGTTGATTCAGTTCAGTGTTCACTCAGTTCAGTGTTCACTCAGTTCAGTGTTCACTCAGTTCAGTGTTCACTCAGTTCAGTGTTCACTCAGTTCAGTGTTCACTCAGTTCAGTGTTCACTCAGTTCAGTGTTGATTCAGTTCAGTGTTGATTCAGTTCAGTGTTCACTCAGTTCAGTGTTCACTCAGTTCAGTGTTCACTCAGTTCAGTGTTCACTCAGTTCAGTGTTCACTCAGTTCAGTGTTCACTCAGTTCAGTGTTCACTCAGTTCGGTGTTCACTCAGTTCAGTGTTCAGTGTTCACTCAGTTCAGTGTTCACTCAGTTCTCTGTTATTGAACACGGTTCTCTGTCACACGGATGATTCTGGCGTTTCACTAAAGCGAGTTTGAGGCGTCAGGGTTAGTGTGTGGCGTCTTTAGACGGTTTTCAGACATTTAGCATTATTAATCAGCATATAAAGAGCATTTCCACAATATTAGAATTTGGAAAATTATTAAGATATTAGATTATGCAGGTTGTTGTTTATAGTGGTTTATTACTTTGAGTAAAATATAAAAATGGTCCACACTTTCCTGCTCCTCCGTCCCAAGGCCTATTATGTGCCGGACACAAAATACAAATAGCCCGCTAAAACATCTGATCTAACCCTATATTCATATCCAGTTGTGAGAGATATGGTGTGTAGTTGCTCAGTGCTGAAGCCCATCCTCTGTTGCAGGTTCTTGTTTGAGAAGAACAGTAAGGACTATCTGTACTACAGGAGGAAAGTGGCTGAGATCAGAAGAGACTCGTCCGCTCAGGCTGATGGTGAGCAGAAACCACACACACACACACACACACACACACACACACACACACACACACACACAACTCAGAGACAGAACTCATAAACATCCACATCTCACATAGACACTGTTCAGGACTCTTACATCAGCAGAACTGACGTTAGTCTCGCTCTGAATGTGTCCACTAATTGCACTTTTAAGTTTGAATAAATTACATATTTATTTGTCACATACTTATGAATTTAAAGGGGACATATCATGAAAATCTGGCTTTCTCCGTGTGTAAGTGCTGTAATCGCCGCTTCTGCCGACACAGAACACATGTGAATTAGGGCTGTCAGTTAAACGCGTTATTAACGGCGTTAACGCAAACCCATTTTAACGGCGTAAATTTTTTTATCGCGCGATTAACGGCCTTTTTGGCCTAGCAAACGTTGTCGTTTTTTCATATGCTTTTGCAACAGGACGCGGCATGCGCGCGCTGCGCTGTGAAACACATTCATTTCAATGGCTTGCGCCGCGCGAGGACGTTTTGTTGCTTCGTCGACCAAAGCACAAGCGGATCTAGCTAGACCCGAAACAAAACAACAGGCGCGCCGCACACACTTGTTTGGGCTTGCAAGCCGGCCAAATAGTTGGTTAACGTTACGTTTTGAGTGGATGACGAGCGCGAGACGCAGAAATGGATGCCGAATGGAAAGTTTACTTTTAAAAAGTTGCCAAATGGTTCCATTGACGAGACCAAAGTGATCTGTGTGTTTTGTCGTTGTGAACTGAGCTATCATCATCGCAGCGCGTCCAGTCTGAAATACCACTTGATGATGGCCAAGCACACACACACACACACACAGATGATGCGGATTCTCCGCCCCCTCGTCAATATCAGGACCTCGTCAGTATTTCTTTCACCCTTTTATTGAGGGACAGTGTTACATTGTGTGAGAGATTATTTCCTCCAAGTGAGAATGTTAGTGTGAAATTAAACACAGTATATGCCAGTGTTGTTTCAAATAAAAAAACATTTGCACAAAGCAAGCCGATCCACTTTTCCATGTTGATAAGAGCATTAAAATGAGAAAAAATAATGGGACAAAAAGAAATCAAGAGACATTTAGAATAGATAAAAATGTGCGATTAATCGCGCTTAAAGGCACACTGTGGAACTTTTCAACCTTTATAATATATGACCAAAACCCATTGAGATGCTACATCGACTTACAATAGGTGAAATGACACGTCTGCCGTAGCCTGAAGGTGTCTGTATCGCTTTTACTAGCACTATGTAACTTCGGGTTGCGGGTAGGAACCCGAGCACAAAATGAACTACAAAATTCGACCGGTTTACGGCATACGTCACTTCCCCAAATTCTAACGTGAGAGCTCAACTCGCATTTGATTGCCGTCTGCATGTTGTCGTCATGGCTGAACCAACAGCTACTCGGAAGAAGGCAAAGATTTTGTAAGAGGACACAAAAAAAAGAAAAAGGGAGAGAGATAAACTAAAAGCCAGGACGAGGATCAACATTGGTCCAGCGTTCGCTCGCTGGCTAAAGGAGGAGGAGGGGTGCCCGACCGATGCTGACCTGGCCGTCATGCTTTTGGACCAACTTAGTAAGTTTAATATATATCGCTCGCACAATATCTCTATTTTTTCTAATTTGTTGTCTGTCTGGCCATGTTACGGAATCTATCTTGTCCTCCATTTAACTTCACGTATCAAGGAATGCTAGTAGAGTAGCGTATTATCAATCTGGTAGCTAGTAGATGCTGTAAGTGATATAAGTCACAACATACTGCCGTTATTTTTTGCATTCAGCTCATATTTGTGTGTGTGTAAAAGGACAAACAAACTGAAGCCTACAAATAACGGCAGTATGTTGTGAGTTATATCAGTTTTGCTACACGATTTCATCTCCAACCCTGATCAAACACACCTGACTTTAATTTTAAAGAGATCCTGAAGACGTTAATGGTTTGCTTCAGGTGTGTGTGATTAGTGTTGGAGATGAACTGTGCAGGACAGACGATCGGCAGGATCGGGCAACCCTTGTCTATGCGACTTACCTGATCACACATTGTTTTCTGTGTACTTTTGTTCAATTTATTTTCTTTATATAATTTATATTATTCATCTTATATTTATATCATTATTTTGTTCAATAGTGAATCGATTATCTTTCTTCAACCAACAAGTCAACTACTGTCTGCACACACATAATCTAAAGACACGGGAGGCCGACCGGTTGACTGTTGGCTTCTGTGACAGCGCTGCGCCGCTTGTGGCCTCTAGGGGGAATCACAGGTCGAGCGCCACTAGAGGCCACAAGATCCACAGTGTGCCTTTAAATATTTTAATCGTTTGACAGCACTAATGTAAAGTGAAACCCAGTAACTGTGTTCTGGTGAGTCTTTCTCTGTGAGCATGTTATAAAATAAGCCGATCAGATTTCGCTCCTTCTGACGTATGAAGAGGATCTTATTATAATATTCCCGGCCCTTAATCTGCACGTTTACACACACCAGCGACATTGGGTTCGGCGAGCGCCGACAGAGACCAGTTCTAACGCACTGGAGAAGATACACTCGCTGCTGGTTACTCCTGATTCTGGATCAGTGAGATTGGCCTGTGTTGTTATTGCCGGAGTCTCTGAAGCTTGTGTGAAGGCTCCGCCCTCTTCTGAACGGAGGCGGAGCTAGCGCTCATTTGTATTTAAAGGCACACACACTAAATACGCTATAATAAATGATCTGGTATTTTGAGCTGAGATTTCACACACACATTCTGGGGACGCCATGGGTTTATATTACATCGTATGAAAAGGGGCGTAATATGTCACCTTTAACACAATAATGATGTGCAGCATTGAACCCTGCGTGTGCTGAGTGTGTCGTCACGTGCTCTTCCCCAAGCCAACCCCAGCTCTCTCTCTCGCTGTAACGAGCTCGTTTAGTTTGCGTTGCTGCCGGTTCTGATAGGCTGCTTTAAGTCTCCTCCTCAGTGGACGACAGCACCAGGAAGGTGGCGGAGAAGCTGGCTCGCTTCGTGGCGGACGGTGGCCCGGAGGTGGAGATCATGGCTGCGCAGCACAACCGGGACAACCCCGCTTTCAGGTGCGTGAACATATGTATTGCGATTTTTAACACTTGACCATGTGGAAAAGCTACATCATACACTTATACAGACTGTAAAACATATTTTATCGGACTGTCCTGGGTTTAATACAAGTAGAATGCTCTTTTTATGAAGTTATTTCACTTAAGGACTTATTTAGTTAGATTATGCATGAAAAGGTGTTGGATTCTTTATCATATTTTAATTTAAAAAACAATTTATAATATGATTTGTGTTTGTTTGCTTGGTTGTATTTTATTTATATGATATTTGTATTTTTGTAATTGAATTTGTGCCATGAAAATAGCCTTAGATGCTGACATGTCATTAAATAAAACTATTTATCTATCTATACTGACTGTACATGATGTATGAGTCATATTCACGAAAACAATTCATCACATCTTTCTGAGTTTTATTTCAGAAGCATCATACAGCACTGAAGATTCAATAACAAATACATTTTTTAACAGTCACTAGTCGCCGCCTACTGGCGAAACAATGTAATCAATAAATACGCTATTTTAAGCGCCAAGTTTCTATCAAAAGCTGATTTATATCTAAAACTCATATATTTTAATTGTATATATTCATTACTAACATAAAAGGATGAAAGAGTTCATCTAAAAGCAAATCGTTTACTAAACACACGATACTGTCATGATTCAGTTCAGTTGATTCAGTCCAGTGTTGATGATTCAGTTCAGTTGATTCAGTCCAGTGTTGATGATTCAGTTCAGTGTTGATTCAGTTCAGTGTTGTTGATTCAGTTCAGTGTTGATTCAGTTCAGTGTTGATTCAGTTCAGTGTTGATTCAGTTCAGTGTTGATGATTTAGTCCAGTGTTAATGATTCAGTTCAGTGTTGATGATTTAGTCCAGTGTTAATGATTCAGTTCAGTGTTGATTCAGTTCAGTGTTGATTCAGTTCAGTGCACTACAACAGGGAAGGATTGAGACATATAAACTGAAGATGATCTATTGTTGTTCTCTGTCAGTTTTCTGTACGAGTATCAGAGCGCCGCTCACCGCTTCTATAAGGCTAAAGTGGATGAGTTTCGTGAGAGCCGGAGCGCCAGTGAGTCTCAGGCGTCGGTTCCAGAGCCACCGCCCTCGTCAGCGAAGAGGAAGAGGAAGAGCCGCTGGGGGGCCGAAGATGATAAAGTCCCAATGCCCTCGAACCCTGTCATCAGCTCTCCGACAGAGCCCAGCACTCCTGCGCTGACTGGTACTCACACACACACACTTACACACACACTCACTCACTCACTCACTCACACTCACTCACACACTCACTCACTCACTCACTCACTCACTCACTCACTCACACACTCACTCACTCACTCACTCACACACTCACTCACACACTCACTCACACACTCACTCACTCACTCACTCACTCACACACTCACTCACTCACACTCACTCACTCACACTCACTCACTCACTCTCACTCACTCACTCACTCACTCACTCACTCACTCACTCACTCACACACTTACTCACTCACTCACTCACTCACACTCACTCACTCACTCACACACTCACTCACTCACTCACACACTCACTCACTCACTCACTCACTCACTCACTCACTCACACTCACTCACTCACTCACTCACACTCACTCACTCACTCACTCACACACACTCACTCACTCACTCACTCACTCACTCACTCACTCACTCACTCACTCACACTCACTCACTCACACTCACTCACACACACTCACTCACACACACTCACTCACTCACTCACTCACTCACTCACTCACTCACTCACTCACTCACTCACTCACTCACTCACACTCACACACAAACACATCGATGTATAATTTGATGTAATTTGTTGTGGTGTGTGTGTGTGCAGATCAGGAGCTGAGCAGTCTGGGATATAAGAAGGGGAAGCCGGTGGGTCTGGTGGGCGTGACAGAGCTCTCAGACGACCAGAAGAAGCAACTCAAAGAACAGCAGGAGGTGCACTCACACACACACACGCACGCACACACACACACACACACATGCACGCACGCACACACACACACACACACACAGTCATCACCAGGGTTTCCATTTAAATGATTCCTAATTTCGATTCCATTGGGAAAGAAACCTTAGATATCGCTCACACTCAGTGTTACTGCAGAACATGTGACTGTGTCTGAACATCAGGAGCAGAAATCCTCAGCTGAAGAACTCTTACACACGCAGCGTTCGCCTGAGGGTTAAAACACCACAGAAGAACAGCTAGCCCAACTAATGTACACTTCCAGCATTATTAAACACAATAAACACTGTTATTAAACAAGAACACATAAAACATTAGCAACCGCAACAAATAGACACAACTGAACAAAGATACGATTGACATAAACGAGCACAGAACACACACTCTCTCGCTCCAGCGCTTCACACTCAGATCCAAACACACAGAAGAATCCGTACGAGGAACTGACAGTTACGTTATATAACAAGTGTCCGATTCCTGAATTAGAATCGATCTTCGATTCCCAACTCTAGTCATTACCCATAAACCCCACATGCCATAAAATGTTGGAATGTTTAATGCTGAAACTGTGTGTGTGTGTGTGTGTGTGTATGGGGTCCAGATGCAGGAGATGTACGATATGATCATGAAGCACAAGCGTGCGATGCAGGACATGCAGCTGATGTGGGAGAAGGCCATCCGGAACCATCAGCACGAGTACGACAGCGACGAGGAGCTCGACCCCGAGGCCGGCACCTGGGAGCACCGGCTCCGGCAGATGGAGATGGAGAAGACCAGAGGTCAGAGGTCACGCACAACACCGGTGCTGCGCTCGGACTGACAGCTGTGTGTGTGACGCGTGTGCTGTGTGTGTGTTTCTCTCAGAGTGGGCGGAGCAACTGACTGACATGGGCAAAGGGAAGCATTTCATCGGTGACTTCCTTCCTCCTGATGAGCTGGAGAAGTTCATGGAGACGTTCAAAGCTCTGAAGGTGAGAGCGAGTCGAGTCTTTATTCATCTACACACAGTCCAGATCGCTTCACAGTAATGAACAGCAGAATATCAGAATCAGTGATGAATCTTCATCAGATATGAGACACATTCAGATTCAGTAAAGCAGCTCTACAGAAGAGCAGAGTCATTATTCACATCGGTTCAGTGTTCAATCAGTTCAGTGTTGATTCAGTTCAGTGTTCACTCAGGTCAGTGTTCACTCAGTTCAGTGTTCACTCAGTTCAGTGTTCACTCAGTTCAGTGTTCACTCAGTTCAGTGTTCACTCAGTTCAGTGTTCAGTCAGTTCAGTGTTCAGTCAGTTCAGTGTTTACTCAGTTCAGTGTTTACTCAGTTCAGTGTTCAGTCAGTTCAGTGTTCACTCAGTTCAGTGTTCACTCAGTTCAGTGTTCAGTCAGTTCAGTGTTCAGTCAGTTCAGTGTTCAGTCAGTTCAGTGTTTACTCAGTTCAGTGTTTACTCAGTTCAGTGTTCAGTCAGTTCAGTGTTCACTCAGTTCAGTGTTCACTCAGTTCAGTGTTCACTCAGTTCAGTGTTCACTCAGTTCAGTGTTCAGTCAGTTCAGTGTTCAGTCAGTTCAGTGTTCACTCAGTTCGGTGTTCACTCAGTTCAGTGTTCAGTGTTCAGTTGTGTGTGTGTGTGTGTGATGCAGGAGGGCCGAGACCCGGATTACTCAGAGTACAAGGAGTTCAAGCTGACGGTGGAGAACATCGGCTTCCAGATGCTGATGAAGATGGGTTGGAGAGAAGGAGACGGTCTGGGCTCTGATGGACAGGGCATCAAAAACCCGGTTCACAGGTGAACACACACACACACAGGCTACACACCAGAGCAAGATCCGCTCACACTCACCGCTCTCGTGCTGTACGTGGGGTAGCCTTTAGAGAACACACAGGCTATATTTAGTTTAAAGGCACACTGTGGAACTTTTCAACCTTTATAATATATGACCAAAACCCATTGAGATGCTACATCGACTTACAATAGGTGGAATGACACGTCTGCCGTAGCCTGAAGGTGTCTGTATCGCTTTTACTAGCACTATGTAACTTCGGGTTGCGGGTAGGAACCCGAGCACAAAATGAACTACAAAATTCGACCGGTTTACGGCGTACGTCACTTCCCCAAATTCTAACGTGAGAGCTCAACTCGCATTTGATCGCCGTCTGCATGTTGTCGTCATGGCTGAACCAACAGCTACTCGGAAGAAGGCAAAGATTTTGTAAGAGGACACAAAAAAAAGAAAAAGGGAGAGTGATCAACTAAAAGCCAGGACGAGGATCAACATTGGTCCAGCGTTCGCTCGCTGGCTAAAGGAGGAGGAGGGGTGCCCGACCGATGCTGACCTGGCCGTCATGCTTTTGGACCAACTTAGTAAGTTTAATATATATCGCTCGCACAATATCTCTATTTTTTCTAATTTGTTGTCTGTCTGGCCATGTTACGGAATCTATCTTGTCCTCCATTTAACTTCACGTATCAAGGAATGCTAGTAGAGTAGCGTATTATCAATCTGGTAGCTAGTAGATGCTGTAAGTGATATAAGTCACAACATACTGCCGTTATTTTTTGCATTCAGCTCATATTTGTGTGTGTGTAAAAGGACAAACAAACTGAAGCCTACAAATAACGGCAGTATGTTGTGAGTTACATCAGTTTTGTTACACGATTTCATCTCCAACCCTGATCAAACACACCTGACTTTAATTTTAAAGAGATCCTGAAGACGTTAATGGTTTGCTTCAGGTGTGTGTGATTAGTGTTGGAGATGAACTGTGCAGGACAGACGATCGGCAGGATCGGGCGACCCTTGTCTATGCGACTTACCTGATCACACAGTGTTTTCTGTGTACTTTTGTTCAATTTATTTTCTTTATATAATTTATATTATTCATCTTATATTTATATCATTATTTTGTTCAATAGTGAATCGATTATCTTTCTTCAACCAACAAGTCAACTACTGTCTGCACACACATAATCTAAAGACACGGGAGGCTGACCGGTTGACTGTTGGCTTCTGCGACAGCGCTGAGATCGGATCATGAGATGCGCAATACTTCGGGAGACTCATGGAGTGGGTCAGACAGGATTTTGACCACTTCATTAAGTTTTGTTTTGTAGAAAGCCTTTCTTTAAAGTGAATTTCGTTTTGTATAAAATGAATCTTAATTTTAATCAATGTTTCAACCAATTTTCTGGATTTAATAAATAAGAAGCAAATATAGCGGACAGTTTAATCAGGACGTCGAGGCGTTGGCGCGCTCTTAAAGGAACTGAAACTCAGCGTTTATGAGACTCGCCTCACAGACATGAGAAATATATATATATTATATATGTAATATAAAGTTGATTGACAGCTTTAATGTGTGTTATTGCAGCGCCCCCCTCTGGTTACATGACACCATCGCATCGGCACAAGACAATAATCACACAACCCATTCAATATTCTATAATTAAATCAACCAATCAAATATTCGAAAATCGTGACTCATCCCTAATAACAACAACAACATATAATGCTATTATGCAAACTACATCAAAATGCAGATCCAGAACACATTTACACTGCAGGTGTGTGTGTTTCTGCATGCGGATTCAGTGATGGATCATAAAGCGATTTAGTGTTCGGAGAAATACAGTGCTGATAATTCTGTGTGTGTGGGTGTGTGTGTGACTATGTGTGTATTATCAGGTGAAACATAACAGGCTCTTTGTGAATATTTGGATGCTGTGTTGTTTTAATCAGTATTGGTCATTCCAAATAAAATAATCAAGTGTGTGTGTGTGTGTGTGCAGGGGCTCTACAGCGGTGGACGGCGCAGGCTTCGGTGTGGATCGACCCGCTGAACTCAGCAAGAGTGACGATGAGTACGACGCTTTCCGTAAGAGGATGATGCTGGCGTATCGCTTCAGACCCAACCCTCTGGTGAGTCACACACACACACACACACACACACTCTCACTTACACACTCACTGACTCACACACACACACACACACACACTCTCGCACACACACTCCTTCCAGTGTTTCTGCAGATGTTGTAGTTCATCCCGAATCACGATTTGTTTTGAATTGCGATTCATTTGAATCACGTATGCGAGTGGAAACCAAACGAACGATTCACTTTGTAACGCGCGTCTTGTGTTCCTGCAGAACAATCCCAGAAGGCCGTACTACTGAGATCTCCGGCTTCTCCTCAGAGCAGTTATGATGGGCTTCATTTCAGAAAGCAGTTTTCCTTTTTGAGCCGCTCAGACTCGAGCCCTGCAAGTGTTTGTTTCTTTAAAGATCTTCATGTGTTATATCCCCGTCGAGCCCACGACTCCGTCAGCTGTGTGTGACAGCATCAACATCAGTGCCGACACACACCTGGACCCTGTTGATGAGCACAGATGTTACACACCAGACCTGCACCAGTCCGTGATTATAGACTACAGATTAAACTGTCATTGAGATCTATTAAACGTCTGTGATCCTCAAACTCTCTCTCTCTGTGTGTGTGTGTGTGTGATTTTAATGATTATTTATTGAGATATTAAATTAAGGGAAAAATGTAGAATTCTCATAAAATAACAAATTACATTGTAGAATTGGGCAAAAAAAAAAGGGAGAAAATGAGTTTATTTATTTACCGGTATTTGAATATGTTGTCTAGTTGATATGGAAGCACATGTTTGCCACAAAAAGAATCATGTTTTGGTAAATCTTAATTATGACAAAATAAAATTCGTTTTTTGAAATAAAAAGTCGATATTATGAGATAAAATGTAAAAAGTCGAAATTATAAGGTACTTATAATCATGAGATTGTAAAATCGAAATAATGACAAACAAAATTATAATTGTGAGATTAAAAAATTAAATCGAAATTAAATACTTAGTCAGCACAATTTTTACTATGAGATGAAAATAAAATCGACATTTAGACATACTAAATTATAATAATGGGATTAAAAATCGAAATTATGACAAACTAAATTATAATTATGAGATTAAAAATCGGAATTCTGAGATACTAGGTATGTGTGACTTTTTACGTCACAATTTCGACTTTGTCATAATAATGACTTTGATTGATTGATGGATTTTATTTGAGCACTTAAAAATAAAAAAAATATGAAACAGTACTCTGTGTCATACATTAAAAATGCATAAATAATCAGGGATGACACAATAAAGCCCAAAGACTTATGAGGGCCGGGAGAGGACAGACGGCAGCAAATCACACATCAATCATCATACATTTAGGTTTTGTGATTTTAAAGGGGTCATTTAATGGTACATGCACTTTTACAAGTTGATTGTACTGAAATGTGTGTTGGCAGTGCCTGTACACAACCATCATAAAATGATAAAAATCCATCCAGTGTTTTTTTTAAAAATCTCCTTATATGTTTTCCCCTGCCTCAAATCGAGCGAGAAGCACCTGGCTGCAGCCTGCAGATTTGGGCGGGAGTGCACCTGGGGCGGGGCGGGGCTGCACGTGCACCTGCACGCAGCCCCGCCCACAATGCTTCTCATTGGTTAGTGGCAAAGTGATGACGTCGATCGAGGTGGGGCCGCGCCCGTGAACTCATGACGTCGATTTCTAGCATGTTTTCATTCCCGCTGTTCATCGCTGCTAGCAAGGTGAGTACAGGCAAGCTACCCTTCTTCTTCTTCCTCTAATTTTATTTACAATTTTTAATTCTGAAGTGGCATTTAGTGTGATGATAAAATGAAGTGGTGCAAAAATAAGATTGTGTAACTTTACTCACCATATCACACAAATAACTATAGGGCAGGGTTTCCCAAAAGCATCGTAGGCCTGTGTGTGTGTGTGTGTGTGTGTGTGTGTGTGTGTGTGTGTGTGTGCGTGTGCGTGTGCGTGTGCGTGTGCGTGTGCGTGTGCGTGTGCGTGTGCGTGTGTGTCTGTGTCTGTGTCTGTGTCTGTGTCTGTGTGTGTGTGTGTGTGTGTGCGTGCGTGTGCGTGTGCGTGTGCGTGTGTGTGTCTGTGTGTGTGTGTCTGTGTGTGTGTGTGTGTGTGTGTGTGTGTGTGTGTGCGTGCGTGTGCGTGTGCGTGTGTGTGTGTGTGTGTGTGTGTATATAGTGTAGTTTTGGTGGGATTAGGATATAGTGTTAAAACAAGGCCCTTAAAAAGAAATACAGTGGCAAAACTGAACCAGGAGAAGAATATTAGGATTTAAGAGTTAATAGTAACAATATACAAAGTTATATTGTAGGACTTTTTTTCTATAAATAAATTGGTTAAATGTAAACTATTTTGATATTATTGTTATTAATAAGTATACATTTATTTAATTGAACATAAAAACATTGGCATTGTCATCCCCATTTATATTCCCTGGGTACCACTTTTGCTATTTTACTTTATATTTTTTTTGTTTTGCTGTGTTAATTATTCTCTAACTCGTACTCTAGTCCTCCGTCTCTCTCACCTATTTTTTGTTGTTGTTTACTTTATAACTCAAAGGCTCTTTTAAAAGCCATTCCCCCCTGCAAAGATGCACACACCTGTGTTAAGCCAGGAGGAGTGTGAGCAGTTTAAAAGACGTCAGTAGTAAGTGCCCATTCTGCCAGTACACCAGCACGCCACAGCTGATGTATTACACATCAAAAATCATTTCCTATCCTATCCTAATCTATCTATCCTTCTATCTCTATCTGTCATGTCCATCCGTCTGTCTGTGCCTGATAAACTGTATTGCCTTCAAAACTTTTAGGATAGGCTTTCTCAAGCCAAATTAAAGGTTGTCTTGACAAACTTTAACTAGTTTATATTGTTCATAAACAAAGTAAGTCTCTTAGGTACTTTACAGACAAAGCCAATAACATTCAAGTATATCTTGTCTAACATTTTACTATAATATGTTTAAAATGTATAAAAAATTAGTTCCTTGTATGACTCTGTACTGTTAATGCCTTTCTTCAAAATGATTCAATATTGTTTGTTCTGTATTTTATCTAAATTAGGTGTTGTGAACTGGAGTGCATTTTCCAGACAATATAAGCAAGAGTTCCGGGTGCCGTACTCGTTGACTCTGAAACACACAAGGACTGCCCACCTGTGTGTGTGTGTGTGTGTGTGTGTGTGTGATGGCAGAAGCGGAGTCCTGCGTGCATTTTCTTCCGAGAAGGGGGTTGAGGGCTTTTGCTCGGTTGTGTGTGTGTGAGTGTGTGAGTGAGTGTACGTGAGTGTGCACGTGTGTGTGTGTGTAGGTGATTATCTGTATGTGTGCATATCTCTTTACACAATTATAATAAAAGTTATCACTGGTATGAGTTTGGTTTTTTGAGTTGGCATGCACAATATGGGATACAGAGATTGACGATGTACTGTATGTAGTTTAACTTCAAGCTACTTTATTGGCATAAATGTTTTATAATAACCTATATAATGCACACAATTAAACAAGAACTATTACAGAGGAATGATTAAAATAAGAAATATATAAGGTGCCATTAATGTTTACAGTAATTTTGTAATAAACAAAATACTCTGTAATTCCTTATAAGTTTACCTTAGATCAGGCATAGTTAAAACTATGGATATGCGCTCTACTCCTTTTTGCTGCTTTCATTATTACTTTAGAGTTTTTTTAATACTTTATCATTTTATTAAAGTATTATTTCAAATTTGCGTGCGAGTTTTGCGTGACGCGTCATTACTGCACCACTTAACGCAAATATGATGCATGCGCTTTCAGCGCGATGTTTTTTCATTTTATTTATTTATTTATTATCAAATTAAGTATTTTATTTATTTATTGAAGTGTAAAATTTACAAAGATTTCTGGCTTCGTCAGATTTCACAAGAATATAAGTACTGAAAGGAAACGGAGCACGTAAAATTACAAACAACTTTAGGAAAAGAAGAGTAAATTAAAGTAAAATAATAAAAATTTAAATAATAAACAAATAAAAAAACAGAAGATAAAGAAACAGTTATGAAACAATAGTTAGGGGGCTTCAATTAATTTTAAGGCATCGATAAAATTAAGTTTTTTTGCTGTTTTCTTCTTCATGAACCACAGGGATTTGTAGTACAATGCAAATTCTCTCTTGAAGACAGTAGGCTAAACAGAGGCTGTGTTTTTAAACATTTACATTTGAGGATGAAAAATGTACCCAAGACAATTAAAGTGTTTAAAACCATTTCATAGTTTTTGTCTTTCATTATAATCCCAAATGTGATGTTATCTCTAGTGAAACTGGAGAGAGACTGGAGATAAGGCTCCAGCCAATCATACATGTCACACCAGAATGTGTTGCTGTAAGAGCAGAAGAAACACAAATGATCTGTGGTCTCTATGTTCTCATCACAGAATATACAGTTAGTTAGCTCGAAGTTAAATCTAAGTGAGAGGTTTCATAGCGATATAGAGCATGAGTTTTTCAACCCTATTTCCTGTTTACCGTGGCGTTGACGTCATTGCTGTGCCACTAACCAATGAGAAGCGTTATGGGCCCAGATGCAGCCCCGCCCCGATCTGCAGGCTGCAGCCAGGTGTACTTGGATTGAGCCATTCGATTTTGTGACGTCACTAAATCGGACGCCCCTCCCACGATTGTTAAATGACAGCAGCGTTTCAACACAGACCCGCCCTCGCTCGTGAGCGAGCTGTCAATCATAGTCCGCACGGACCGGCGCGGTCATTGTTGATATGCTGGAGCTCTGTCTATGAGCAGAATGGCGTCTAAGCGATTGTGGTGTTCTGTTCTTGGGTGTAATAACAAACACAGCTGTCATTTTAATGTTCCTAAATCCGAACTGCTGAAGACGCAGTGGCTGAGTTTGTTTTCGAAGGGAATATTCCCCACGAGCAACGTCAATGCTCTCATGTTTGCGCGAATCATTTCACACACCAGACTGCTTTATAAACGAGGATCAGTATAAAGCTGGTTTTGCTAAGAAGCTGCTCATGAATAAAGGATCGGTACCAGATATTCGTGTTCCTGCTGCACCTCCAGAAAAACTGAAGTGAGTGTAACGTTTTATTAAACTTTATATTAATATTTATATTAATCTTTGCAAATCGCTAGCTGCACGCTTCACAATGAATGCGTCTAAGGTTTACACTCAGGGTAGATTACGGCATGTTTTCTATGTTCTCAATTTAATTCATAATCCCACGTTTATACTGAACAACGCATTATGGTTATTGTGTTATTGTGTTACAAACGGTGTACGCACAGAACAGAGAGGCGGAGTCAGCACAGCTCATTATCATTTAAAGGCATATGCACTGAAACGGCGTGCTGAAAACAGAGCTGTTTTTAAAATAAGTGTTTTCTTATAATACTAATGAGAATTTTTAATTAAAGTATATTACAAACTTTTAATTTAGACCCTAAAGAATCATATTAGCTTGTTAAAAAATGGCATTATATGACCCCTTTAAGTAATTATCGATCTGTTCAAAAATGATCCTTTCAAACGCTTCCTGGAAACTGATGAGAAATACTTTATTAAAGCTATCTGCCACTATCTCCTCCTCTGGTGTAATGCTGTCGCCAAGATCTAGAGTAATATTAGTGTTTCTTTGTTTTTAGTCATTTCTGTATTCAGCCATGTTTTCATTGAAATATGGCTTTTTATTATTGACTACTAATCTGTTAACTTCATTTCCTTTTTATAATTAGCCCAACTCTGCTCATCCTTGTTTTCTCTGAATCTCCCATAATTCCTTAAGGACGTCATAATTTACCCAGGGTTCTGTTCTCTTATGACTTATGACTTTAAGTCACAGCTTCGACTTAGTATGCCATAATTATGATTTATTAAAGCATGATTTTTTTTCTTATGTGACGGAAATGTGCTTTCATAATTTGCCGTTTATTATGATGATTCCTGTGTCAGACACAGATCGTCCCGCCAGCTCCTCCTCTCGCGAGATTCAGCCGAGATCACGTTCAGGGTAGGGCCGTGGAAGTCTCGCCGCGGTTCGCGCGCTCGCGAGGTTTGCCCGAGCTCTCGTGTTGTTGTTGTTGTGGTGATGATGGCGGCTGCTGGCGCTGAGGCCCCGGACTCCTGGTATCTGGCTCTTCTCGGGTTCGCCGAACATTTCAGAACATCCAGTCCTCCCAAAATCCGCTTGTGTGTGCACTGCCTGCAGGCCGTGTTCCAGTTCAAGCCCCCGCAGCGAGTGGAGGCCCGGACGCACTTGCAGCTGGGCTCGGTGCTCTACCACCACACGAAGAACAGCGAGCTGGCCCGCACGCACCTCGAGAAAGCGGTGAGAGCGCGCAGGAAAGCCCGAGGCTTCAGCCGAGCGACAAGGCCGCCGTCCCGGAAGCTTCATTATTGTTATTATTTTTATTATTATGGTTGTTGTTGTTGTTGTTGTTGTTGTTAATTCAGCCCTAACATATTCAACGCGTTCAAGTGCTATTGTTTTTAACATCTTATTGTTATAAATCATATATAATAATATTTTGATAGAAGCTCTGTGTTTGTCCTGTGATGCGCTGCTATAGACACTAATAAATGTGATTTTATGATTCATGTTTAATGTCTCTTTCTGTCTCTATTTCAGTGGTTCATCTCGCAGCAAGTATCCTTTACCACATTATGAAGCAAATGTCCCTCTTGAGTGTTGTGTTGAGACTGTGCTGCTGTAAGTGCTGAAGACACACAGCTCCACTCGTGATGATGATGATGATGATGATAATGCCTGTTTTGTTGGAGTTCTCCTTAGCACAGGTGTGCAGATCGCTCAGTTCGAGGATGTTAAGTTCGAGGCGGCGAGTCTTCTGTCAGAGCTCTACTGCCAACAGGTGAGCGTGAGTTTAACACAGACTTCACCCTCATCAACTCTTCTGTTCTGTTTGTCAAACATAATCCTGATGTTATGAATAAAACATTCTTTCAGACACAAAACCAGGGAGTTACATTTCTCTCATCATTTAAACGCTTTCATGTCATTCCAAACCTGTAAGACTTATTGAAGGAAATGGGTGTGAAATAGTAAAATTCCAATAAAAATACACACTTGTGCCAAAATGTATGCAGTTGGCATTAACACCGGTGAAATTATCTAAAAAAAAAAAAAACTGAAAGACACACATGTCCATAAGGGGTCGCACGAGGGTTACAGAATGAAGGGAAAAGTAAGCAGTGTTTTGTTTCTTGGTTTCTGGTCTATTCACACACTGTTTTCCACATGAGCATTTTCTGTAAAGCTGCTTTGACGCGTTGTGTGTTGTGAAGAGCTCTGTCAAGTCAATGCATGATTGCAAACGCATCGGATCAGCCGAAGTTGACGCATGACGTGCTGTAACTTCGTGATGCGTAACGTAGTGTCAGGAGTGATGTAACTCACACACACAGTGTCAGGAGTGATGTAACTCACACACACAGTGTCAGGAGTGATGTAGTCTCAGCCTCAGACGTCACACCCACGGAACGTTGGCTAAACGTCTGATGCATATGGTACACTTAACTGGAAACACTTCAGGAATGTCGAAGTCGTCATCTGATTGGTTGAATTTTATCGGATTTCCGGGGGGGCGCGAGTGTCGCGTTTATTTTCGGTCCGCCGGGAAACAAAGCGCAGACGTGTGATTGCGGAAGAAAAACTGTTGTGTTTACATGAGTGACAATGAGCATTTATCAAGATCAGCTAAACGTAGAATTCTCAAAAGTATGCGAGGTTCACGGGAAAGACTCTTGAAGTTTTCTTCTCCTTCTTTGATTTTCTATGCTGACTGACTTGTTGCACGCAGGTCTGTTGTTGTGGGGACATTTCCACGCACCGAAACGTGACGCTGAACGAAACGAACTGTAATTGGTTGTTTTACATGTCGGTCAAACGGCCTTATGGGCGGGCCTTGGCCAAAGAAAGCTGCTATGAATTCCAGACCTTCTGCCGTCAGTCTGAAGGTCTGGCTACGCGAGACTAGGAGTGATGTAACTCTCCCACACACACAGTGTCAGGAGTGATGTAACTCTCTCACACACACACACACACACAGTGTCAGGAGTGATGTAACTCTCACACACACACACACACACACACACACACACACAGTGTCAGGAGTGATGCTTGCTCTTCTGTTTACTAGAACCTGGTGGATTCAGCGAAGCCGCTGTTGCGGAAGGCCATCCAGATCTCTCAGCAGACACCGTACTGGCATTGCAGACTCCTGTTCCAGCTCGCGGTACACACACACACTCCCTCACACACACACACACACACACACACACAACGCCTCTGCACTTTGATTTATCTCAACACAAAGCTACTTGTAATGAGTTACACAACACTGCTCTTATTAACGGGAGTCTCGTGTGTGAGCGACGTCTGAGCGGTGTGTGTGTGTTCCCACAGCAACTGCACACGCTGGAGAAGGATCTGGTGTCGGCCTGCGATCTGCTGGGTGTCGGCGCCGAATACGCCAGAGTCGTGGGATCGGAGTACACCAGGTGACTCTCACTGCATCTCATGCTGTTCACACACACACACACACACACACACTTTCATTTCTCTTTCGTGTGTGTAATGACTAAACTCTGCATTTCCACAGAGCGCTCTTCCTGCTGAGCAAAGGCATGGTGAGTATCTCTCTGTGTGTGTGTGTATGTTGTGAATACAGTGTGTTGTGTATTTAATTTTTTCTGGCAATCAAATGGAGGCATAAAATATTTACATAAATAAATATGGAAAAAATCGATTTGTGGCCTTTGAGATTTGAATTTGAATCGACCACATTTTAAAAAGCGATTCGTCGTAAAATATATTTTTTTGCCCAGCCCTAATCGATCGATCGGTTATTTTCAGCCCTGCCTTAATTCAGACTGTTTTGTTGAGCCTCATCAGTGGTTGTGTGTGTCATGTGACCTGTGAAGGCTTGTGTTCTCGTGTGTGTGTGTAGCTGCTGCTGATGGAGCGTAAGCTGCAGGAGGTGCACCCGCTCCTGACGCTGTGTGGGCAGATCGTGGAGACGTGGCAGGGAAACCCCATCCAGAAGGAGTCTCTGCGAGTCTTCTTCCTCGTGCTGCAGGTCACGCATTACCTGGACGCCGGACAGGTGAGAGTCTCACAGCTCAAACACCTCTCCTCTCAAACACACACTCACAGCTCAAACACCTCTCCTCTCAAACACACACTCACAGCTCAAACACCTCTCCTCTCAAACACACACTCACGGCTCAAACACCTCTCCTCTCAAACACACACTCACGGCTCAAACACCTCTCCTCTCAAACACACACTTACGGCTCAAACACCTCTCCTCTCAAACACACACTCACGGCTCAAACACCTCTCCTCTCAAACACACACTTACAGCTCAAACACCTCTCCTCTCAAACACACACTCACGGCTCAAACACCTCTCCTCTCAAACGCACACTCACGGCTCAAACACCTCTCCTCTCAAACACACACTTACAGCTCAAACACCTCTCCTCTCAAACGCACACTCACGGCTCAAACACCTCTCCTCTCAAACGCACACTCACAGCTCAAACACCTCTCCTCTCAAACACACACTCACAGCTCAAACACCTCTCCTCTCAAACACACACTTACAGCTCAAACACCTCTCCTCTCAAACACACACTTACAGCTCAAACACCTCTCCTCTCAAACACACACTCACGGCTCAAACACCTCTCCTCTCAAACACACACTCACGGCTCAAACACCTCTCCTCTCAAACACACACTCACAGCTCAAACACCTCTCCTCTCAAACACACACTCACGGCTCAAACACCTCTCCTCTCAAACACACACTCACAGCTCAAACACCTCTCCTCTCAAACACACACTCACGGCTCAAACACCTCTCCTCTCAAACACACACTCACGGCTCAAACACCTCTCCTCTCAAACACACACACTCACAGCTCAAACACCTCTCCTCTCAAACACACACTTACAGCTCAAACACCTCTCCTCTCAAACACACACTTACAGCTCAAACACCTCTCCTCTCAAACACACACTCACGGCTCAAACACCTCTCCTCTCAAACACACACTTACAGCTCAAACACCTCTCCTCTCAAACACACACTTACAGCTCAAACACCTCTCCTCTCAAACACACACTCACGGCTCAAACACCTCTCCTCTCAAACACACACTCACGGCTCAAACACCTCTCCTCTCAAACACACACTCACAGCTCAAACACCTCTCCTCTCAAACACACACTCACGGCTCAAACACCTCTCCTCTCAAACACACACTTACAGCTCAAACACCTCTCCTCTCAAACACACACTCACGGCTCAAACACCTCTCCTCTCAAACACACACTTACAGCTCAAACACCTCTCCTCTCAAACACACACTCACAGCTCAAACACCTCTCCTCTCAAACACACACTTACAGCTCAAACACCTCTCCTCTCAAACACACACTCACAGCTCAAACACCTCTCCTCTCAAACACACACTTACGGCTCAAACACCTCTCCTCTCAAACACACACTTACAGCTCAAACACCTCTCCTCTCAAACACACACTCACAGCTCAAACACCTCTCCTCTCAAACACACACTTACAGCTCAAACACCTCTCCTCTCAAACACACACTCACGGCTCAAACACCTCTCCTCTCAAACACACACTCACGGCTCAAACACCTCTCCTCTCAAACACACACTTACAGCTCAAACACCTCTCCTCTCAAACACACACTCACAGCTCAAACACCTCTCCTCTCAAACACACACTTACAGCTCAAACACCTCTCCTCTCAAACACACACTCACAGCTCAAACACCTCTCCTCTCAAACACACACTTACGGCTCAAACACCTCTCCTCTCAAACACACACTCACGGCTCAAACACCTCTCCTCTCAAACACACACTCACAGCTCAAACACCTCTCCTCTCAAACACACACTTACAGCTCAAACACCTCTCCTCTCAAACACACACTCACAGCTCAAACACCTCTCCTCTCAAACACACACTTACAGCTCAAACACCTCTCCTCTCAAACACACACTCACGGCTCAAACACCTCTCCTCTCAAACACACACTCACAGCTCAAACACCTCTCCTCTCAAACACACACTCACGGCTCAAACACCTCTCCTCTCAAACACACACGCACAGCTCAAACACCTCTCCTCTCAAACACACACTCACGGCTCAAACACCTCTCCTCTCAAACACACACTCACAGCTCAAACACCTCTCCTCTCAAACACACACTCACGGCTCAAACACCTCTCCTCTCAAACACACTCACGGCTCAAACACCTCTCCTCTCAAACACACACTCACAGCTCAAACACCTCTCCTCTCAAACACACACTCACGGCTCAAACACCTCTCCTCTCAAACACACACTCACGGCTCAAACACCTCTCCTCTCAAACACACACTTACAGCTCAAACACCTCTCCTCTCAAACACACACTTACAGCTCAAACACCTCACAGTATATTTGCAATGAACTCTAGAAGTCCAACAACATCCAGATGCATAATGATGAACGTCACAGACTGAAGAGAGCTTTCTTTAGACAGCAGCAGAAGTGCCACCAATGACCTTTGAGCGTTCAGTTTAGGACAGACCTGACTCTGTGTGTGTGTGTGTGTGCGCGCAGGTGAAGAGCGTCAAGCCGTGTCTGAAGCAGCTTCAGCAGTGCATCCAGACCATCTCCACACTGCATGATGATGAAATCCTGCCTAGCAACTCAGCCGACCTCTTCCATTGGCTGCCCAAGGAGCACATGTGTGTCCTCGTCTATCTGGTGAGTGACCCTTCACCTCTGACATCATCACTGGGTTCGTACAACAGCTTGAAGGGCTTCAATTTGACTTTTTGAAATGTAAGTCCTGAAAGGTGCAGTCTGTAAGAATGACATCGGTACTGCA
This sequence comes from Tiaroga cobitis, assembly GCA_030578255.1. Classification (NCBI taxonomy): domain Eukaryota; kingdom Metazoa; phylum Chordata; class Actinopteri; order Cypriniformes; family Leuciscidae; genus Tiaroga; species Tiaroga cobitis. The sequence continues at coordinate 53,702,131 of CM060592.1, read as the reverse complement.
GTCCAAATCAGAATATCAGAGATCGCTGTTTCCCCGCCTCCTCGGACTCGACGCTCACGGGTCGCCAGTTTGAGACGCAACTAGGGCTGGGTACCGAGTTCGGTACTTTTTAGGTACCGACCGAATTGCTTCGATACTACCGAGTATCGAAACATGTCTTGTTTTTCGGTACCAAATTTCGGTACCTAAGTGGTTAATCTCGTCAACAACAGTGAAACAATAAGCATGCAGCATGATTGGCTGTGGCGGAAAAACACTAGTTACAGTTACGCGGCTGCCCAGGCAGAGACTTGGCTCGTCGAGTCGTCGCACGTGAGGCTTTAGTGTGTGTGTGTGTGTGTGTGTGTGTGTGTGTGTGTGTGTGTGTAAGCGCCCCAACCCAGATAGATAGAAAATAAGTGGAAATGATCCAAAGTGTACCTATGTGCCAGACTCGATGCCAGAAGCACGCGATGCAATATTTTCGACAAGATAATTGCTGCCAAGACCGGTAACACGGTAAACCTGATAAGGCAAAGCGCACAGAATACACTTGAGAGTAGGCTAATGGTGTGTTCACACCGAACGCGAATAGAGCGTCAAATACGCGTCTATCGCGTCTAGTTTAATCTTCCGCTCGAGTTCAAAACGCGTCGCCCAATTCGCATCATTCGCGACGCCCGGCGCGAATGATGCGTCTATCCGCGTCTTTGACTTTGTATCTAATCTACTCGCGCAAATAATTAAATTCGCGTTCGGCGTGAACAGTGAACACACCAGTAGTAAACACTTGTTCATTAATAAACAATTAAATATCTCCTTCCTATTGTTTCCCGACACATCCATAATCATTATGGCTACTTTTGCCAGTGCTTTGCGGCAGCTTGATGTGTACGGAGCGCGAGGCATAGGCTATCCCGCCCCCCAGTAGCCTATATTTAATTTAATTCACATTTATTTGTATAGCATTTTTCACAATACATATCATTTCAAAACAGCTTTACAGAAAATGCATATGTCTAAATTACAATTTAGAGTGATCTGTTATCAGAGGTGATCATTTTCATTCAATTTCATTGTTAAACAATGCATTAAGTTAAGGCAGAAACAATGAGCTCATTGAGGTAAAGAATATTGTTAAATTATTAGGAAACATAGAAAACTTTAGCATTGGTGCTTTTTTACATAATCGAAATATGAGTGTAAAGTCAACAAACTGAAAAAATTTAAATTAGGTAATGTTATATCGTTAAAACTGGTTACATAAAATTGGTATCGAAAAAAGTATCGTTCAGGAACCGGTATCGAAGTCAAGGTATCGCTATCGAACATTTTGTTACGATACCCAGCCCTAGACGCAACAGGAACGAGCGCAATGGACAATGAAAATTGGAAACGTGTAATATCACAGACCAAAACAAAAACAAACATTCCAGCGTGGAAACGCACATTTCAGAGTAAAGTAACTGTAGTGTTTTCACTGAAGCGAGTGTGTGAACTCAGCATGTTTCCTCAATATTTGCAAACATATTTTGGTAATTTTATGCTTTAGTAGAGTGAAAGTTACATAATGCACCTTTAAAACAGCCATATTTATGAAAGGGTACATGAAAAGGGCTTGAATTATTAAAAGACAATATATGTGAAGTTATTGCTTAATTTTATTGATAAAACAATATTTTCACACAATATTAACGCTGCAGCCATTTTGCATGGCTAGTTATTGCTCATAAATATCTACATATTGTTTTGAAAAAAAATCAGTTTGAATAAAGAAATGTCTTTGTCATATTATCCTTTCAATGGTTAAAGTTCCCGCAGTCATTGCTTCTGCTGCACTTTATCTGTACCATTTGGTTTTATTGATCTATTTACCTTTTTTTTTTTTAGAATTTGAAAGATTATAAAGATATTGTTTGATAAGTGCGATCTCTGATTCTAGTCCTTGAAAACCAAAAAAGTAGTGCTTGAAAGTCCTGGAATGTTTTTTTTATAGTGTCTAATTCCGACTGTTTTCTGATCTGTGTGTGTGTGTGTGTGTGTGTGTGTGTGTTTCAGGTGACGGTCATGCACTCGATGCAGGCCGGATACCTGGAGAAGGCCCAGAAATACACTGATAAAGCCCTCATGCAGTTAGAGAAGCTCAAGAGTGAGTCTCGTCACATTAGCGAACGTGTGTGTGTGTGTGTGTGTGTGCGTGTGTGACGACTGATGTTTCTGTGTGTTTCTGTTTGTTGGCAGTGCTGGACTGCAGTCCGATCCTGTCGTCGTTTCAAGTCATCCTGCTGGAGCACATCATCATGTGTCGTCTGGTGACGGGACACAAGGCCACGGCGCTGCAGGAGGTGTGTGTGTGTGTGTGTGTGCGCTCGACCCCTCAGTGATGCTCCTGATGATCGTGTGGTGCGTAACCTGTGTGTGTGTGTGTGTGTGTGTGTGTTGACAGATCTCTCAGGTGTGTCAGCTGTGTCAGCAGTCTCCACGGCTCTTCTCCAATCACGCCGCTCAGCTTCACACACTGCTGGTGAGAAGAGTGAACACACACGTGTTTATATGAAGAGTTCAAAATTTCAATTGTGGTTTAAAAAAACAAGTCAGGTTTGCTGTGCTTGTTTTTAGGGCTGCGCGTTTAAAATAATAATATAATAAATAATAAAATAATAATAATTTTTTTTTATTACTATTATTTAGTGCTGGGCAACGATTAATCGCATCCAAAATAAAAGATTGTGTTTACATATGTGTGTGTACGGTGTATAATTATTTTGTATATATAAACACACATGCATGTATATGTTTAAGAAATAACATAAAATGAATAATAAAATATATATACTATATATATATTTATACACATTATAAATATAAATATTTTCTATATAAATAACACATTTTTCTGAAATATATACATGCATGTGTGTGTTTATATATACAAAATAATTATACACCGTACACACACATATATTATGTAAACAGTCTTTTATTTTGGATGCGATTAATTGTTGCCCAGCACTACTCCAGCACTACTATCATTACAAAGACATGTGCATCCTATTACAGTTCTTTACCTAAACCGCATAATCACACCATATCCAGATCCGGGTTTTATTTCCGATGCACCGTGCAGCTCTGAGGAGTGTGTGTTCAGCTCAGGGCTTCAGATCTGTGATGTGTTGGTCTCGTGTTTCAGGGCTTGTACTGTATCTCAGTGAACTGTATGGACAACGCTGAGGCCCAGTTCACTACAGCACTGCGGGTGAGAACCTTAAAGCCTCTGCTGTCGCCCTGTTCTCACCATCATGAGCTCATCAGTGTGTGTGTGTGTGTGTGTGTGTGTGTGTGCAGCTCACCACGCATCAGGAGCTGTGGACCTTCATCGTGACCAATCTGGCGAGTGTGTACATCAGAGAGGGCAACAGACATCAAGAGGTTCGTCATCATGGGATTCATTTATAATCACTGTTAATAATAATCATCAGTGACTGATTATTTCTTCCCCTTCATCTGTGCAGCTGTACAGTCTATTAGAGCGGATCAACCCGGACCACAACTTCCCCGTCAGGTAAAACTCCTCACAAACTCACACAGTAGAGCCATTTTAGCAGATGATTCCCAAAAGATGAATGAATCAGTGAAGATGTAACTTGAAAAAACAGTCAAAACAGTCCAACTGATATTATAAAAAGGATTCAGGCTAAACTGATTCTGATTGAATGAGAAGCTAAAATACTTGACAAACCCAAATGTGACAACAACTTCAACTCACCTGAATCAACACTGAACTGAATCAACACTGAACTGAATCAACACTGAACAACACTGAACTGAATCAACACTGAACTGAATCAACACTGAACTGAATCAACACTGAACTGAGTTAATTCGATGAAGTTTCATCACTGATTCTGATATTCTCCTGTTTATTACTGTGACTCGATCTGTCCTGTGTGTAACGCTGGCGGAATGAATGTTCTGCTGTTCTAACGAATCCGCATCTTGACGATGTTTTCCAGCTCTCACTGTCTGCGAGCTGCAGCCTTCTACATCCGAGGCCTGCTCTCCTTCTTCCAGGGGCGCTACAATGAAGCCAAGTGAGTTTCCTCTTACTGTGTGTGTGTGTGTGTGTGTGTGTGTGTGTGTGTGTGTGTGTGTGTATGTTTGTGGGTGCCTCTGATGCTGATGATCAGACCGCCTCATCCGTGTGTGTGTGTGTGTCACTGATGCTGATGATCAGACCGCCTCATCCGTGTGTGTGTGTGTGTGTGTGTGTGTGTGTGCGTGCGTGTGTGTGTGTCACTGATGCTGATGATCAGACCGCCTCATCCGTGTGTGTGTGTGTGTCACTGATGCTGATGATCAGACCGCCTCATCCGTGTGTGTGTGTGCGTGCGTGTGTGTGTGTGTGTCACTGATGCTGATGATCAGACCGCCTCATCCGTGTGTGTGTGTGTGTGCGTGTGTGTGTGTGTGTCACTGATGCTGATGATCAGACCGCCTCATCCGTGTGTGTGTGTGTGTGCGTGTGTGTGTGTGTGTCACTGATGCTGATGATCAGACCGCCTCATCCGTGTGTGTGTGTGCGTGCGTGTGTGTGTGTGTGTCACTGATGCTGATGATCAGACCGCCTCATCCGTGTGTGTGTGTGTGTGCGTGTGTGTGTGTCACTGATGCTGATGATCAGACCGCCTCATCCGTGTGTGTGTGTGTGTGCGTGTGTGTGTGTGTGTCACTGATGCTGATGATCAGACCGCCTCATCCGTGTGTGTGTGTGTGTGCGTGTGTGTGTGTCACTGATGCTGA
>CM060592.1:53687352-53692352 GCA_030578255.1 Tiaroga cobitis | reverse complement strand
GCGCGCTCTGTAGCGCTGTGTGCGCGCTGTGTGCGCGCTCTGTAGCGCTGTGTGCGCGCTCTGTAGCGCTGTGTGCGCGCTCTGTAGCGCTGTGTGCGCGCTCTGTAGCGCTGTGTGCGCGCTCTGTAGCGCTGTGTGCGCGCTGTGTGCGCGCTCTGTAGCGCTGTGTGCGCGCTCTGTAGCGCTGTGTGCGCGCTCTGTAGCGCTGTGTGCGCGCTCTGTAGCGCTGTTGCGCGCTCTGTAGCGCTGTGTGCGCGCTCTGTGTGCACGCTCTGTAGCGCTGTGTGCGCGCTGTGTGCGCGCTCTGTAGCGCTGTGTGCGCGCTCTGTAGCGCTGTGTGCGCGCTCTGTAGCGCTGTTGCGCGCTCTGTAGCGCTGTTGCGCGCTCTGTAGCGCTGTGTGCGCGCTCTGTAGCGCTGTGTGCGCGCTCTGTAGCGCTGTGTGTGCGCGTTCGGCTACAGTAGAAACATGACGTCACAATATGTCGACCTTCATAGAAGTGGATTCCCGCGGTTATGTAGATATAAATGTCTCATTCTAAGGTAATAAAAACATTACGGTTTATTAAGTAAGTTCTTTATACACCACTGAAAACATAGTTATGGATGTCATTTTTCATTTCTGTTAATAGATACTCAAAATTTTTAAAAAGGTGTTTTCGTTGCATTGACACGCTGTGGCCAGCAGGAGTCGCCAGAGTGATTCAGAACACTGAGTCATTTTCAGAAAGCTTCGTTTCTCCACACACACTCTCACTTTTCACATTTCATTTGAGGAATATCTCAAGATTGTATTTGGTTTGATGTAAACTGTGATTGACCTTGTTATTCCTGTGTGTGTGTGTGTGTGTGTGTGTGTGTGTGTGTGTGTGTGTGTGTGTGTGTTTCAGTGGACGGACGGCCCTCCTCCGGTGCAGATTCAAGCTCAGAACGGACCCACAACAAGCCTGGCGAGCCTGCTCTAAACACACACACCCACACACACTCTCTCTGACGGGGGACGAGCGAGACCCGCTGCCTTTGACCTGCAGATCTCTCTCCTGTGTTATTCAGAATTTAACTTATTGAGTTTGCTCTCGGTTCACGAGTGTGTGTGGACGAGGAGCCGGACGGCTCAGCGGAGCGTTAGTGAACGCTGTGTTTGATCCTTATTTTGTGCTGAAGATGATTCGCTCACAGATCCGAGAGTGTGTGTGACGTCCAGCGGTGTTTCCAGAAGAGCCGGACTCTGTTCACTGAATCAGACTGAATCGTTTGCTTTGGAATCTTTTTATTGAGTGTTTGATGTGAACGGCGCTTACTTACTGACACTCACACACTCTCACAGACACACACACACTCTCACAGACACACACACTTATACAGACACACACACACACACACTCATACTCTCACAGACACACACACTTATACAGACACACACACTCATACTCTCACAGACACACACACAGACTCATTTTCAGCGCAGAAAGGCTTTTGTTTTGTACCTGCACGTCTCATCATCTTTTATTGTACAAACAGTCTTTTCTTTTAAAGGTATTTGCCTCTTCATCTGTAGTTTTAACAAATACATTTATTAAATTTTGTAAAGTTTGAATATTTATATCCCACATTTACCGATATTATAATCTGTGTGATCTGGAGTCTGCTGTATAAAGCCGGTTCTGTCGGCCAGAGACAGGCTCATCCAATCCACGCTCTTTATAATAACTGTTTTTAAACTCAAATATTATTTCTTTGTGTCTGCTTTAAAATCATCAGCATTTTTTAAATAAAATTGGAGAGGTGTAGTAGATATGAGTGAGTTATTCATCGTGAAGGTGAAGTCCACACACACACACACACACACACACACACACACACTGCTCATGTTCATGAGGAATCCTCTGTTCCTCCTCTGGTCAAGCTCTCTTCTAGAGGTGTCAAACCGTTTAAAGAATTAGTTTAACTTTAACACACACACACACACACACACACACTCACACACAGTTCCATGCAATAGAAAACAGAAAAGCTTCTCATTGTTTTACATTGATATTCAAAACCACATCTTTTCTTCTATAAACCATGTTTGAAACAGTTTTGTTTGATTCTGTTGCACCAGAAAAACACTTTCACTGCAAAAACATGATGTTCTTCCTCAGTGTTTCCGTGTGTGTGTGTGTGTGAGAGTGAGTGAGGGTGTGTGTGTGTGTGTGAGAGAGAGAGAGAGTGTAAGAGTGAGGGTGTGTGAGAGAGACTAAGAGTGAGGGTGGGTGTGTGTGTGTGTGTTTGAGAGAGAGAAAGAAAGTGTGTGTTTGAGTGAGAGAGAGAAAGCAAATGTGTGTGTGTGTGTTTGAGAGAGAGAAAGCAAGTGTGTGTGTGTGTTTGAGAGAGAGAAAGCAAGTGTGTGTGTGAGGAGATCAGCGTCACTGGATTGATCACATGACCTGCTCTATCTCTAATCTCTCTCTCTCTCTCACACACACACACATTAGAGAACAGACTAATGCTTATGATGCATGCTGGGTAACAGGCATCGAGACACATGATACTTCCTGCTAAACAGTGAGCGGAGCTGGAAGAGTCGTGATGATGATGATGAAGATCAGAGAGAGAGAAACAGCTTCACCCGCTCCTCAGCAGAGAAACACTCAGACAAGAGACTAGAGCTGAACATACAACTGATCAACTTTAGTTATGAACTGAGTGAACACTGAACTGAGTGAACACTGAACTGATGTGAACACTGAACTGAGTGAACACTGAACTGAACTGAATCAACACTGAACTGATGTGAACACTGAACTGAACTGAATCAACACTGAACTAAGTGAACACTGAACTGAATCAACACATAACTGAGTGAACACTGAACTGAGTGAACACTGAACCGATGTGAATAATGACTCTGCTCTTCTGTAGAGCTGCTTTACTGAATCTGAATGTGTCTCATATCTGATGAAGATTCATCACTGATTCTGATATTCTGCTGTTCATTACTGTGAAGCGATCTGGACTGTGTGAAGCGCTGGAGGAATAAAGCTGATGTGACTTTAGTTTAAAATCATCCCATGATGCACCTGATGAAGAGCAGAGCTGGAACCTAGACAAAGATGAAGCTCAAATATAAGAGTTTTCATGTGTGTGTGTTACTTGTTTTCCCAGACTTAAATTAACGTTAGTGATCATTCATCATCATCACTAATAATGGTAAACTGCTAGTAATGAGCTGGTTCACCTGAGCTGCGGCGCGGGTCACCTGTGCGTGTGTGTTTGAGGAAGACGTCGGTGATGATGGTCCCTGGTGAGCTCCAGCGCGCATGCGTAGTGCGGTGACGCCGCGGTGTGTGTGTGTGTGACCGAGCGGCACAATCCGGCACCGGAGGACGCGAGCGACCGGAGAAAGAGGGTTTCCCGGGATTATCCGAGTGAATTACCGGAGGAACCGGCCCGAGTAACCGTCAGCGAGACCCGGTGAGTGACGAGAAAGAGTTCAAGCGCTCGGAGGATCGCGAGCTGCTCCTCTTCCTCACACACTCTTTCACTCTCTCTTACTCACACACACACACACACACACACGGTTCATAACTCACCAATAACTAAGTTACTAACGTTAAGTCACAATGTTTCGCTTTTGAAGCTGGAGTTGTGTAGAACAGTTTCAGGTTTGATGTTTTGAGTTAACTGATATTTGTAATATAAAACGTTCCGTCATTATATGTGACATGATAAATCACTGAGGTAAAAGTGAGGTAAACGAAGCTACAACTGAGGTAAATCTGAGGTAAACTTTACTCTGTCGTGTCCGAGAAGAGTTCTCAGTCAAGTCTCGCTTTATTTGAGTCACAATCCTCTCAGGTTTATGGAACTGATCGACAGTATTGATCAGATTCGGGCTCTTTCTCCCGTGTTTGAGGGGATTTCAGTGACGAGCGCTTATTAACGTTAAATGACCGTTGAAGTGTTTGAAAGCGGCGCGCGCGCGCGTGATCGACTGCTATCCTGCAGAGATGTGATGATGATTGACGTTATTATGATGTTTGTGATCATATTTCAGGATTCTGTGGTGTTTGAGTGTGTTAGTAAGTGTTGTTGTTCACTGCATCACAATAAGAGTCCCGGGCTGCTCTTCTTCCTCCGGTCGCGCGCATCATCCTCTTCCTCATCTTAAAGCGGAACGCACTAATTTATCGCTTGTGCACTTTAATTCACTTGCCGAAAATATCAGCAGTTTGACTTTTGAGTTTATGAGTTTATGACCGTGAAATGACACCATCAAAGTTTTGCGTTTGATGCGTCTGCACATGTTGACAGCTGTCGTTCACGTGACTTTACTAAATATCTTCATGAACTCTAGAGGATGGACAGTTTGCGCAATGATGCATTTCACAGAGTCTTTATTTTGGAAATGCATTAAGGCAACCTATGCTGTAGAAAGTTTATTATTATTATTATTTATGCTGCTTTTTGCACATTTTCAAAGTGTTTGAAAGCCGCGGGTGACCCGATCAGAGCCGCGGGTGACCCGATCAGAGCCGCCGGTGACCCGATCAGAGCCGCCCGTGACCCGATCAGAGCCGCCGGTGACCCGATCAGAGCCGCGGGTGACCCGATCAGAGCCGCGGGTGACCCGATCAGAGCCGCGGGTGACCCGATCAGAGCCACCTGTGACCCGATCAGAGCTGACTGACTCGATCAGAGCCGCGGGTGACCCGATCGGAGCCGCGGGTGACCCGATCAGAGCTGACTGACTCGATCAGAGCCGCGGGTGACCCGATCGGAGCCGCCCGTGACCCGATCGGAGCCGCCGGTGACCCGATCAGAGCCGCCCGTGACCCAATCAGAGCCGCCTGTGACCCGATCAGAGCCGACCGATCAGAGCCGCGGGTGACCCGATCAGAGCCGCCGGTGACCCGATCAGAGCCGACCGATCAGAGCCGCGGGTGACCCGATCAGAGCCGCGGGTGACCCGATCAGAGCCGACCGATCAGAGCCGCCGGTGACCCGATCAGAGCCGCGG
>CM060592.1:53667352-53682352 GCA_030578255.1 Tiaroga cobitis | reverse complement strand
AATGAAGGTTTCTGTTTGTGACCAGTTCAAGGTGCGTGCTGCAATAATCACCTTGAATCTGTTGATGGTATGTCGGAATTGTAGGTCTCAAAATGTCAATTTTTATCCACAAAACTTGCCAGAAGTCATGGCTTAAGGGTTTATTTAAAAAAAAAGTTCTTCCGGAGGTACATGTCCCCGGACACAAACAAAATAGAAACGGTTTAGGCAGAGTTTCTATTTCTAACATGTCTGCAGCGTTGAGCGATGTAGCCAATCACAGACATGTGTGTTGATTTCTTGAACGCAATAATGGCCAATCAGAAGCATTTACGATAGACTTCCCTCACCGCTCTAAACTGACTTTTTGTTCAGTGCTGAATTCTGTAAGCTGGCAAATCCTCTAATTATAACAAACATAGTGTATATATTATGAAAGCTTCATTGATAATAACAGAGATGTGTGAGATCGCGATGAACTGATGTCAGCTTTTTAGGAGTTATTATGGGAGTGCACTTTGCGCGCAGTCCTGCCAAACCATGCACGCAGTAGCCCGCTTGCTTTTATGTTATAACAGTGGTTTGTGTGTTAATGCTTTATAACAAATAATTGATCAGGGGCATGTTTGCTGGTGTGTATGGTGGCGACACGTAGGCTAACTTGAAAGTATTTGGAGGTACAGAAAAAAAGTCTTTTTGCGGGCGAGAGCGGGACAAAACATAAATGTTGTGGGCGGGAGAAAGTAATATAGAAAGTAGTTGAGAACGTCAGTTATAATAATGACCCACGTATTAAAAAATAGTCGGTTTTAAATCGGGCTCGGGCTCGTGATTACAGTTAATGTGCCGGGCAGGGCCGGACGGGCTCGGACACGGCGGGCTCGGACACGGCGGTCGGGCTCGGGCACAGCGGGCTCGGACACGGCGGGCTCGGACACGGCGGTCGGGCTCGGGCACAGCGGGCTCGGACACGGCGGGCTCGGACGCGGCGGTCGGGCTCGGACACGGCGGGCTCAGACACGGCGGGCTCGGACACGGCGGGCTCGGACACGGCGGGCTCGGACACGGCGGGCTCGGACACGGCGGGCTCGGACACGTGATTACAGTTAATGTGCCGGGCAGGGCCGGACGGGCTCGGACACGGCGGGCTCGGACACGTGATTACAGTTAATGTGCCGGGCAGGGCCGGACGGGCTCGGACACGGCGGGCTCGGACACGGCGGGCTCGGACACGGCGGGCTCGGACACGGCGGGCTCGGACACGGCGGGCTCGGACACTGCGGGCTCGGACACGGCGGGCTCGGACACGGCGGGCTCGGACACGGCGGGCTCGGACACGGCGGGCTCGGACACTGCGGGCTCGGACACGGCGGGCTCGGACACGGCGGGCTCGGACACGGCGGGCTCGGACACGGCGGGCTCGGACACGGCGGGCTCGGACACTGCGGGCTCGGACACGGCGGGCTCGGACACGGCGGGCTCGGACACGGCGGGCTCGGACACGGCGGGCTCGGACACGGCGGGCTCGGACACGGCGGGCTCGGACACGGCGGGCTCGGACACTGCGGGCTCGGACACGGCGGGCTCGGACACGGCGGGCTCGGACACGGCGGGCTCGGACACGGCGGTCGGGCTCGGACACTGCGGGCTCGGACACGGCGGGCTCGGACACAGCGGGCCGAGTATGGGTTATGCTAACACTCAGGCACGAATCAGCCGTTTGTCCTTGGGGAATTTGTGGAGCCTCTCCCCCGTTTTTGATGTATTCGTACATCCCGCACAAACACAATAGTTAACCATTTTTGCAAGCTAGGTCTCCAATATAACGCAACTCCAGGGCTGGAATAGACAGTAAACGCTTGGAGTCCCTTTTATGACGTCACGCCCAGCCTAGTGGAAGGGAGGGGGTGTGCTTAAAACCACTGTAAAACGCACCAACTTTTCATATTATATTCAGCATTTTGGTATAAAAAACATAAAAAACAATGGTGGGCGGTTCTTATCTTTATGTTTAGTAAGCACATTGCATTATCTGCGTGAAAAATTTTACCTGCAATTTACACTTTAAATCTGCATATTGTCATATCTGCACCTTTAAAGGGCATTTCCCCCCTAATCTTATTAATGTACGCTTCATCTTTCATTTTAATTCCTAAATATGATCAATAAATTCAATTTAGAATAATAGACACTAGGGCTGTTATAGGTAGGGCCGATCAAATTAAATCATTTACACCGAAAAATTACAACTGCATTAAATAATGTTATGAGATTGTTTTAAATATTTTTTAATATTCAAATAAGAAACGTTGGAAAGAAGATACCTTTGAACATGAAACTAAACCACCAGTAGGTGGCGGCAGGGGACCGATTTAATGAGCAAGTCATTCATTCAAACGATTCGTTCAAACGGCTGATTTGTTCAGGAATGAGTCAGTTGTTTATGAATGAGTCATTGAATCTGTGACTCAACCGATTTGTTCAAAACGCTGAATCGTTCAGTAATGAAACACGGATGAGTGTTGCTGTGAGATGCTTTATGGTTCTGCTGTGATCTCTGTTTGGAACTATTTTCGCTGCTGAACAAAACAGTCAATATTGCGTATAAAATGTAAGTGACTTAATTGTAACTGTTTATTGAACTGTTGTATGAAATCAATGTCACATTTTCAATCATGGTGTTCAGGAAACGGCGCGTGAGGTTGCTTCACTGCATCATATGTTAAAAATATAAAAACTCAACATTGAATTTTTGTCGGCAGTATGTTGTTAACTGAGCTTGTGTGAGCTGCGCTCATTTGTTTAGATTTTTCAGATATTGATTGCAACTTACAATAAATGTAATAAAATCTGAATCATCGTTTTAGTGATTCCCTAGTTATTTTTTTTTTGTGTTATTGCCGTTTTAATCAGGGTACGTGTCCGGTCGGACTAGAACAATTCTCTTTAACTTGTCCCTTCAAAAACAAGTACAATTTAGAAGTTGAATGACAGAATCTGATCCCAGATCAGACAGGTGAAGGTTCATGATTCATCTGCTGTCATGAGGATGATGATGCGTTTCCTGTTGAGGTCATGAATTCCCCATGATTCAGAGGTTTAACAGATGTCACGCCTGTTTTCACCTTTGGCTTTTGTCTTGCTTAGTTGGGCACATTTAACTTAATATTCAGCAATATTATTGATCTCCGGCATTGACACCATGATATGAGAACTGAACTGAGCTGGACGATGACATCAGTTTTCTCCTGAGCGGATATATATAAATGGAAAAAAAAAACTAAATTAATAACTTTTTTACAGCGAAAATGAAGCATCACTGAATTTACTTAAGCTGGACTGTGACGCTATTTTCTTCTGGAAACAAACTTTGTTGCATTATTTTCCTGTTATCTCTGTAAAGCTGCTGTGAAACAATCTGTGTTTTAAAAAGCGCTATAAATAAAGGTGACTTGACTTGAGGATGATGTTGATATCGCAAGTGATGATTGATGATGATGATGATGATGGTGTGTGTGTGCAGCTGAGCTCATGTCTGAGGAGGTGGTGCGACAGACGCGCAGTCAGAAGCGTGCGCTAGAGAAGGACTCTCTCCCTGCGGACAGCAAGCGACTGAAGCGTGATGAAGAAGACGAGCTGATGAAGGCCTCCGGCAAACTGGAGCTCCAGGCGGGAGATGAGGCCGTGGGCGAGAGGAACACGTGAGGACCCTTTACACCTGGGGTTTCATTAGCAGTTTCCACTGTCGGGCCAGTGCGAGCAGGGCTTTAAACGGGCGGGCGGGGCCGATAGCCTCGGGTCAGGAACACCGATAAAATGGCTCACTCGCACACTAGCTCCGCTTTTGATAGCACTGATTCAATGCGCTTTAACTCGAACGTTTTGTATAGATGCATGACGTTTTTTTGAGTCGGGGATGAAGTATGACATGTCTGCCATCTAGTGGAGGGGAAGTCGAACGAAATTTGACACCCAATTAGACAAAATCGGCTGTTTTATTCCGTGCCGCATCTTGTCGAGTAAACTCGACCGTGGCGCCTAGAGGGTTAAAACCAAAGCATTGATGTTTTACCACAGGTTTACACTAAAAAGTGATGCATTGATCATAATGAATTAACTTCATTAACTTCAAGATTGCACATTAGTCACACTGAAATTTTCGGTTTACCGTTATTTCACTAAAAAAAAAGGAGACTCGTAACGTTACCTATTTAGTCGGGTCTGTGTCAGTTGGGGGGTTGTAATGCCCCTTTACCTCAAAATACCCCACAGATATTTTTAAATAGCATGTTAAAATTGTCACTTTCTGAGGGCGAGTAAAAACGCACCGTTTGTGTGTGTCCCTTTAAAGGCAAATGAGCTGCTGCTCCCGGCACAGGGGGCGGAGCTAAAGAGCTCGTGTCCTTTTACCACACACACAATCTCTTATATTATACGATCAGGCTATTTTCGTGTGTGTGTGAGTACATGATGGATAGTCTGATGTGAGCTCAGGCAGTTTCTGAAGTGACAGACTCTGTTAGTTGCGCCGCGTCTCACTGACTTATACGATCAGGCCATTTTCAGGTGTGTGTGTGTGTGTGAGAGAGTGTAGTGCCGCGTCTCACTGACTTTCCTCTCGCATCTTGTGTCAAAAGTTTAAAGTTCTGTTGTAACATTATAAATGCATTTACTGTCACTTTTGATCAGTTTAATTTGTCCTTGATGATAAGAGTATTAATTTCAACGGTTTGAAGGGAAGCTTGCCACTCGAGGTCAGGGTTTAGAGGAGCAGGGAATTCTGGGAAATGTCCCACAGCTGATCGATCGCTGATATGAATATGCAGTTATTACATGATTCCTCTGTGTGTCACGCTTGATGATGATGCTGAATCTGCTGTAATGCGAGCAGTGTGGAACAGGAAGTCAAGTGTGTGTGTGTGTGTGTGTAAGTGTGTATGGGTGTGTGTGTGTGTCCTTCCAAAGTTTCTCCATCTTCTCAGTATCTGAACGCTCCTCCACTTCACAAAATGAAAGCCATGTGTCACTAACCGGTTCCAGCCGGCTGGTTGTCATGGTTTCCAGTGTGGGAGGGGGGAGGGGTGTCACATGACATCAGAGAACATCGGTGGGTCATGTGACGTGTGTTTAGTTGTGTGATTAATGCAGAGGATGAGTGATCTCTCTCTCACACACACACACACACACACACTCACAGCTGGAGTCGCTCGTGGGAAACACAACCAGTTCAACTTTCAGTCGTCAGTCTGAGATCAAAGTAACGTCCATGTGACCATAACCATAACATCATGCTTTCTGTTAAGCACACATGATGAACGTGTGTGTGTATTTGTTACAATGTAAGAATAATACTCGGATCATTTCTGCAAGTTGTGTGTCGATCCAAAGTTCCCGACATCCTTGCGATTGTTGTTTTAGAAACAGCGGTTCATCACGAGTCACTGCTCGGCAGATATAGTTTATGAGAAGACTGAAGTCCCAGCATTCCTAGCGCTCCGTTTCGTCTACTTTCACTTTGTGTGTGTGTGTGTGTGTTTGTGATGAAAAGCGAATAATTCATTAAAATCTAGTTAAACACTGGTGGGATACACACACACACACACACACACACACACAGATGTTTTCTTGTCACAAAAAGAATGTGAAACACGTATGTAGGTTATATAATTTTAAACATTTTAAAGATAATTTAAATGTATTTTACACACTTTAAGCATTATCGCATATCTAATATCGCATATGTAATGAGTTATGGCGTATCCCAGCTCTCTCCAGAATCGTGCGGCTCTGATGACGAACTCCAGCAGAGAGAGAGCACACACTGCTGGATCCGAGCGAGTGACACACACACACACACACACACACACACACGTTTATAACTGTTTACATGTGCTTTACAGGCACAATAACACACACCAGTGTTCATCTGACACACAGTCACACAACATTCACTCAGACTCCTTCAACATTTCTCACATTATCAGTTTATTCGCTATAGTTTAGACAATGGTGATAAACATGAGCAGAACTCAGAGTTCTCAGATCAGTGGATATTTGACTGGTTTTGTCCGTCCTTCTGTTAGACTCTCACACATGAATTATGTTGAATATCTGTCAGCTGTTAAATTTAACTACACAATTAGATAATACCAGTTTAGCTCAACCAGTGACCAAGCAATGCTTCATGTTGTTCAGTGTGTGTGTAAAAAGAGCATTAGCAATTACAGAAAACACACTTCAGCAAAACATGATCAGCTCAAAGTGGAGGAATCATGTTTGCTCCCAGATGTGTATAATGTCACTGGTAGTCTCTGTTTGAAGAATATTAGTGTATAATATGTCACAGTTTACTTTATTCTGCTCTCCTCACTTACAGAAATGAACTATTGTGTCCTGATCACACAAGTACAAAATATCACAAATTATATCTGGTGTCTGAATAGTTTTGTGTGTGTGTGTGTGTGATGCCAGTGCAAAGAGGAGCGCGCGGTCCCCCTCTCCTGATGATGTCATCGTGGTGTCCGACGAGGATCCCAGTCCTCGGGTCGCTGGGAGCCACTGCAGAGAACTGGTCCCGGATCAGCTGATGGTAAACGCCTGACGGTCACTCATCATTAATCATAACTTACACTGGAATGTTTTCCTCTCCATCGCACGATTTCCCGAACATAATGCATCATGGCATTCATGAATTTGATTAAAAGTACTTCCATTTTGTAATATCATTTTCATCTGAGTAATTCCAAACTTTGTGATCAAAGACCGTCCACTTGTTAAACGCGCTCCGCAGCGCCAGTGTGTGTGATGATGCGGTCAGTGCTGGGTCTGTCAGGACTCGCTGCATTAGCGTCAGCATTAGCGTCAGCATTAGCGTCAGCATTAGCGCCAGCATTAGCGTCAGCATTAGCGGCAGCATTAGCGGCAGCATTAGCGCCAGCATTAGCGCCAGCATTAGCGCCAGCATTAGCGCCAGCATTAGCGCCAGCATTAGCGTCAGCATTAGCGTCAGCATTAGCGCCAGCATTAGCGCCAGCATTAGCGCCAGCATTAGCGCCAGCATTAGCGCCAGCATTAGCGCCAGCATTAGCGTCAGCATTAGCGTCAGCATTAGCGCCAGCATTAGCGTCAGCATTAGCGTCAGCATTAGCGTCAGCATTAGCGCCAGCATTAGCGTCAGCATTAGCGCCAGCATTAGCGCCAGCATTAGCGTCAGCATTAGCGCCAGCATTAGCGCCAGCATTAGCGTCAGCATTAGCGCAGTAAAACTAGAAGAGGGTTTTATTTTTCCAATAATAATTATAGATCGAATATTCGTGCACATCCCTAATGGGGAACACTGCAGATTCAACTTTTAATTGTATGTTTTCGTGTGTGTGTGTGTGTCTGTGTGTGCGTGTCTGTGTGTGCGTGTCTGTCTGTGTGTGCATGTCTGTGTGTGTGTGAGAAGAGGAGTTCTGCAGAGGAGCGCGAGTGTGTCATTAATCAGCTTAAGAAGGAGCTTCGCTTAGAAGAGGCCAAACTCATCCTGCTGAAGAAGATCAGACACAGTCAAACACACACCGACTCCAGCGGACAGAAGGTACACACACACACACACACACACATCCCCTAAAGTTCTTCATGTGCTCCTTTGAGAAAAAGTAAGAGTCAAACTCTGTTGACAAATAAAATTGGCTGGATCCTGCACAGTATCCTGGAGCGCTGATGTTATTAGTGTTATTAGTGTTATTAGTGTTATTAGTGTAGTTAGTGTTATTAGTGTTATTAGTGTAGTTAGTGTTATTAGTGTTATTAGTGTAGTTAGTGTTATTAGTGTTATTAGTGTTATTAGTGTAGTTAGTGTTATTAGTGTAGTTAGTGCGATGTGTTGTTGTGTTAAAGTCCGAGTTACAGATCCGGTTTATTCTGTGTGTCTGATCAGCCGGTGATTTCAGTGTCTGCTGTTCTTCCTCCTCTGTTGAAGAGCTCAACGACTGCTAAAGCTCCACAACCTGTGAGTCCCTTACACACACACACAAACACACACACACTCGCACACACACACTCGCACACACACTCGCACACACACACTCGCACACACACACACTCGCACACACACACTCGCACACACACACACACACACACACACTCGCACACACACACACTCACTCTCACACACACACACACTCACTCGCACACACAAAATACAGATTGCAACACCAAGGTCCTGTGTTGGATCCACAGGACTGCATGGACTGATCTGACGTATACCACAAGTGCAATGTAAATCTCTTCGGATAAAAAGCATAACTGTAAACTGCGGAAGAGAGTGTATATAATGGCGCTGGTCCGGCTGAACGTGCTCTGATTAACTCTGTAATACCTGAGACTCTGGGCACAGCTGTCGTGAGTCTGATTGGTTGACTGGTTCATCAGGTGGTTCCCGCTCGGCCTTCTGGGACGGTGGCTCCTCCTCCACTGGTGCGCGGTGGTCATGTGACCAAACACACTCAGCTGATCATGCCAGCGCTGGTCAGAGGAGCTCAGGTGAGTCAGACGAACAGGTGATGGGATCCGCACGCACTAACCCTAACCCTAACCCTAACCCTAACCCTAACGCATGGGCTTAACTCAACGTTTATCGTTTGGACGTGTTTTGTCTCGCCAGTTTACACATTCGAACAATTTTAAACGCAGAAGAACAGGTGAAAATCGGGACTCGCGCGTTATCTGTGCGCACACACACACACACACACACACACACGCTGACAGAGAAAGAGAGACGTTAAACACACTTTTTTTTAAAATGGTCATCACATTTTTATAATTGATAACAAAACTTAATAACAATGAATAATAAATAAAAATTTTAGTTCAATATTAATTCCATCAAAATGTCAAGAACACCACTGAAGCACTAATCATCATCTTCATCATCATCATCATCTTCATCATCCTCCTCATCATCCATCATCATCATCATCATCATCATCTTCATCATCATCATCATCTTCATCATCATCATCATCATCTTCATCATCATCATCATCTTCATCATCATCATCATCATCATCATCATCTTCATCATCATCGTCTTTCACAAAAATAACATTTGCATTTATACACCAATATTTAAAGATCAGCATATCATTGTTCACTTAATAAAAACAATTCTACTATATTATTTTATCTTCATTTTCAATTTTATATGCTTTTCAAATAGTTAACTTTGCGTGACCGATTAATAAATTGGAGAAGGTGCAGGACTCACTTTGGAGTAGAAAATATAAAGCAACAACTCACTTAATTTTGCTTTATTTACCCAGAAAACACAACATAATGTCTTATGGCATTTTACTGATCTTGATTTAAGAGTTTTGGGATATTAGGACTGGAAACGAGACAGAGTGAGAGAAGTGTTTTCTGCAGTGCTGAGGTGTGTGTGTGTGTGTGTGTGCAGTGTCTCTCAGTGACGCCGCAGCAGATGTGCAGTCTCCGCCAGCAGAGCTCCTCCTCCTCCGGGCCGCCTCCACTCCTGCTGGCGCCGAGGGCCGCCGGGACCAGCGCTCAGGGACACCGCATCCTGCAGCCGGGCCTCGTC
Source organism: Tiaroga cobitis (assembly GCA_030578255.1). Classification (NCBI taxonomy): domain Eukaryota; kingdom Metazoa; phylum Chordata; class Actinopteri; order Cypriniformes; family Leuciscidae; genus Tiaroga; species Tiaroga cobitis. The sequence goes on along the minus strand of CM060592.1, from coordinate 53,672,793 downwards.
CGCACCGCCTCCATCCCCAGCGCCAGCCTTCTGCTCATCAACCAGGTGCTGCACACACACACACACACACTGCTGCACACACACACTCACTGCTGCACACACACACTCACTGCTGCACACACACACTCACTGCTGCACACACACACTCACTGCTGCACACACACACTCACTGCTGCACACACACACTCACTGCTGCACACACACACTCACTGCTGCACACACACACACACTGCTGCACACACACACTCACTGCTGCACACACACACTCACTGCTGCACACACACATGCACACACACACTGCTGCACACACACACTCACTGTGTGCACACTGTGTTGAAGCATCAAATACATTTTGGTCCAAAAATAACCAAAACTCCGCCTTTATTCAGCATTGTATCGTCTTCCGGTTCTGTTGTGGATCCGCGTTCAGTGACGCCGCTGACGTAAGACGCTGCTGACGTGTGTCTGGTGCGCCCGAGCTTCGGTTACAGTCTGAGGGAGACGCACGCTGGAAACAAAACAATCTTCGCAAACATGTCTAAGGATTTCCACACAGAGGAAGACTTGCATTTTTTTGCCCAGCCGTATTTATTTGAACCCGAACACACGGACGCACCAGACACACGTCAGCAGCGTCTTACGTCAGCGGCGTCACTGCGGACTCGTGAACGCGGATCCACAACAGAACCGGAAGACGATACAATGCTGAATAAAGGCGGAGTTTTGGTTATTTTTGGACCAAAATGTATTTTCGATGCTTCAAAACACTCTAACTAACCCACTGATGTCACATGGACTACTGTGATGATGTCTTTATCTCCTTTCTGGACAAGGACAGTATACCGTACACACATTTACAAGGCCATACATTGGCCAGAGAAGGCAACATGTGAAAGAATTGCTGAAATGTAAAGCTGGTTTGTAGAATACCAATGCAGACACAGATTTAACTTCTGTGACATAAAAAACATCTTAAAATTAAATAAAATTACCCCCCGTAATTCAAACTATGATTTGGACTGAAAACAAGACAAAAATACTGAGTAAGAAGAGCATTTTTTGCAGTGAACATTCAAGGTTTTATGAGACATGCATCAAGCGCATGCCAACTCACATTACACGCACACACACACACACACACACACACACACCAGCTCTCACTGGATCTCTTCCCAAATCCTCCTTACCGAACATTTTTATCTAGTTTTTATCCGCTGACGAAAATGTCAATAGATTTTTGTCGTATCGTCTCGTTTTCGTCTGTGAAAAAATGTCATATTATTCGTCACTGGAATGAACTCTGTTCGGGTCATTTTGACCCGCGAGGGAGAGAAGTTGCGAAGAGCGAGGGAAGGATGAGGCTTAATACTGAACATAGAGGCAAGAACATTTTAATAGAGAAAAGCTTCAAAGATCCCGATTGAGTGTTTAGTAAATCTTGCGCTGGTTCTGATCCGCTGTTCCCTCAGACCGCGGGGTCCAGCCTGAAGCCGGCGAGCGCTGGCGAGTGTGTGGCGTCAGTGAAGCTGGCTCTGCGGAAACAGCTGGAGAACGCTCTTCTGGAGATCCCACCGGCCAAACCACTCGCAACCCAGCTCACCTTCATGCCATCGGCCGCCAGTCTCCAGTTCCTCTACCTACTGGGACTGGAGGAGGTGGTGCACTGCCTGCTGGAGTCTCTGGGCCGAGGTACACACACACACACACACACACACACTGGAGGAGGTGGTGCACTGCCTGCTGGAGTCTCTGGGCCGAGGTACACACACACACACACACACACACACTGGAGGAGGTGGTGCACTGCCTGCTGGAGTCTCTGGGCCGAGGTACACACACACACACACACACACACACACACACACTGGAGGAGGTGGTGCACTGCCTGCTGGAGTCTCTGGGCCGAGGTACACACACACACACACACACACACACACACACTGGAGGAGGTGGTGCACTGCCTGCTGGAGTCTCTGGGCCGAGGTACACACACACACACACACACACACACACTGGAGGAGGTGGTGCACTGCCTGCTGGAGTCTCTGGGCCGAGGTACACACACACACACACACACACACACTGGAGGAGGTGGTGCACTGCCTGCTGGAGTCTCTGGGCCGAGGTACACACACACACACACACACACACACTGGAGGAGGTGGTGCACTGCCTGCTGGAGTCTCTGGGCCGAGGTACACACACACACACACACACACACACACACTGGAGGAGGTGGTGCACTGCCTGCTGGAGTCTCTGGGCCGAGGTACACACACACACACACACACACACACACACACTGGAGGAGGTGGTGCACTGCCTGCTGGAGTCTCTGGGCCGAGGTACACACACACACACACACACACACACACTGGAGGAGGTGGTGCACTGCCTGCTGGAGTCTCTGGGCCGAGGTACACACACACACACACACACACACTGGAGGAGGTGGTGCACTGCCTGCTGGAGTCTCTGGGCCGAGGTACACACACACACACACACACACACACACACACACTGGAGGAGGTGGTGCACTGCCTGCTGGAGTCTCTGGGCCGAGGTACACACACACACACACACACACACACACACACTGGAGGAGGTGGTGCACTGCCTGCTGGAGTCTCTGGGCCGAGGTACACACACACACACACACACACACACACACACTGGAGGATGTGGTGCACTGCCTGCTGGAGTCTCTGGGCCGAGGTACACACACACACACACACACACACTGGAGGAGGTGTGTGCTGTGTGTCTGGTGTGGTGTGTGTGTCTGGTGTGTGTGGTGTGTCGTGTGTGTGGTGTGTGTGGTGTGTGTGTGCTGTGTGTGTTGGTGTGTGTGTGGTGTGTGTGTGGTGTGCTGTTTGTGTGGTGTGTGTGGTGTGTGGTGTTTGGTGTGTGTGTGGTGTGTGGTGTGTGTGCTGTGGTGTGTGTGGTGGTATGTGTGGTGTGTGTGTGTGTGTGTGTGGTGTGAAAGGACAATATATGGCCGATACAACTATTGAAGATCTGGAATCTGAAGGTGCAGAAAAATCGAAACATTGAGAAAATCTCCTTTAAAGTCGTGCATTTATGATCGTGATTTGCTGCATTCACTCACAAAAATATATTTTTTATATATTTACGGTAGGAAATTTACTAAATATCTTCATGGAACATGATCTTTACTTAATATCCTCATGATTTTTGGCATAAAAGGAAACATCGATAATTTTGACCCATGCAGGGTTGGTTATTGCCACGGATATATGGAAGCATATTGGTAGCAATATTCAATTTGAAATTTATTGTGCAAAATAACAATGCATTTCTGTATTTAAATTTACATTTTCCATTACATTTGTGCAACGTTTTGTGCAAAATGAAAATTTAATTATATAATTTGCATTTGCCATTTCATACACTTATTTGTAAATTGAATGCATATTTAAACGCTTTATAAGTTGCGAAATTAATATGTATTACAGAAATGATTTGATATGTTTAACATTTTCAAGCAAAAACTGTAGCAAAGTGATCATTTAAGTGTTATTTTTCTTAATTGCATTTACACTCGCAGTTAAGAAACACGGAGAAACACAGGCAGTGCTGGTTATGATGTGTGTGTGTGTGTGTGTGTGTGTCAGGTCAGCAGGGTGTGTACGCTGGGCGAGTGGTCAGTGGAGAGCCCTCCTGCTGTCGTCAGTGTGAGACGGACTTCACCAGCCGCTGGTGTGAGGACGGGGGCGGAGCCATCGTGTGTGAGCAGTGCCTGTCAGCCAATCAGAAGCAGGCGCTGAAGGCCCAGCACACCAATCGGCTGAAGGCGGCGTTCGTGAAGGCTCTTCAACAGGAGCAGGAGATCGAGCAGCGCATCCAGAAGACCACAACATCATCATCATCATCGGCTCACAGGGGGAAGATGAGCCGCCCCCCCCGCAGCCATCAAACAGGTATAACGTTGGCTCCGCCTCTCTCCAGCATAGGTCACGGCTGAAGGGCGTTGTTAGGCTCGACACGAAGCCGAGTTATTCCCGACACAGCACTAGCCTCGAGTACATTACTGCTTTTATTAAACAGTTTCCACACAATACAAGTATTAAAGCTGAAAAATATGTATCAATGCAACTTTTATGAAGTAAAATCTCTAAAAGCCTTCCCTCCGCTGGAAAAAATAGTCCCTGACCGTAAACAGCAACAGAAGCTACACACATTATTCCTCCATTAGACGGAGACAAACACTGTGTTTATGTGTGAGTGTGTGAGTGAGTGAGTGAGTGTGAGTGGGTGAGTGAGTGAGTGGGTGAGTGAGTGTGAGTGAGTGTGTGGGTGAGTGAGTGGGTGAGTGGGTGAGTGGGTGGGTGAGTGTGTGAGTGGGTGAGTGAGTGTGTGGGTGAGTGAGTGAGTGGGTGAGTGAGTGAGTGGGTGAGTGGGTGAGTGGGTGGGTGAGTGTGTGAGTGGGTGAGTGAGTGTGTGGGTGAGTGAGTGAGTGGGTGAGTGAGTGAGTGGGTGAGTGGGTGAGTGGGTGGGTGAGTGTGTGAGTGGGTGAGTGAGTGTGTGGGTGAGTGGGTGGGTGGGTGGGTGGGTGGGTGAGTGTGTGAGTGAGTGGGTGAGTGGGTGAGTGGGTGGGTGAGTGTGTGAGTGTGTGGGTGAGTGGGTGGGTGAGTGAGTGTGTGGGTGAGTGGGTGAGTGAGTGTGTGGGTGAGTGGGTGGGTGGGTGAGTGTGTGAGTGGGTGGGTGAGTGGGTGAGTGGGTGGGTGAGTGGGTGGGTGAGTGAGTGAGTGGGTGGGTGAGTGTGTGAGTGGGTGGGTGAGTGGGTGAGTGGGTGGGTGAGTGGGTGGGTGAGTGAGTGAGTGGGTGAGTGGGTGGGTGAGTGGGTGGGTGAGTGAGTGTGTGGGTGAGTGGGTGAGTGAGTGTGTGGGTGAGTGGGTGGGTGGGTGAGTGAGTGTGTGGGTGAGTGGGTGAGTGAGTGTGTGAGTGGGTGGGTGAGTGAGTGAGTGGGTGAGTGGGTGGGTGAGTGAGTGGGTGAGTGAGTGTGTGAGTGGGTGGGTGAGTGTGTGAGTGGGTGGGTGTGTGGGTGAGTGAGTGAGTGGGTGAGTGGGTGGGTGTGTGGGTGAGTGGGTGAGTGAGTGTGTGGGTGGGTGGGTGAGTGTGTGAGTGGGTGAGTGGGTGAGTGGGTGAGTGGGTGAGTGAGTGTGTGGGTGGGTGGGTGAGTGTGTGAGTGGGTGAGTGAGTGAGTGGGTGGGTGAGTGTGTGGGTGAGTGTGTGTGTGGGTGAGTGGGTGAGTGAGTGTGTGGGTGAGTGTGTGGGTGAGTGTGTGGGTGAGTGTGTGGGTGAGTGTGTGGGTGAGTGTGTGGGTGAGTGTGTGGGTGAGTGTGTGGGTGAGTGTGTGGGTGAGTGTGTGAGTGAGTGTGTGGGTGAGTGAGTGTGTGGGTGAGTGTGTGGGTGAGTGT
>CM060592.1:53612352-53662352 GCA_030578255.1 Tiaroga cobitis | reverse complement strand
GCAGAACAAGAGGAAAAGACTGAAAACAAACCAAAAACATCAGAACTGATGGATGCAAACGAGCCGCTTTCACACTGTGTGTGTGTGTGTGTGTGTGTGTTTATTTAGATTTCTCTGACTGTTAAATTATATAACTGTGTGTAATTTCAACTGAAGGATGTGTGTGTGTGTGTGTGTGTCGTCACACGTTTGGCCCGAACACACAATCTGTGATGGTTTCTTTTTAATTAGTATTGTTTTAAGTTGACCTTCCATTGACTCCGTCTGAATTAGTTTTCTTTAAACGAGTCAGTCGAAGTTTTAAACATTTGTCGATATTTTTGCAGTCACTAAGGATTACAGTGTGTGTCTCCATACAGTGGATTCTCTGTATATAAAACATTTGCTTCAAACAGTTTCTGGGGTGATCTCATTAATAACTGCTTTAATTAAGAGATCATCTGTATCCCTTGATTATGTAAAGCATCTGTGTTTATCGGGCTTCATTTAACATCTGGTGGTGATGATGATGATGATGAAGGCAGAACGCCCAGCTCTGATTGGGTAAACTCTGCACACTAAACCTCATGCATCGTTCCTATTGGCCCGTGAGGATTCTGTCTAAATATTCATGATGTTCCCGCCCACGAACGGATGATGTCACAGTTTTGTTAAATTTGCTCTTCCTGCAACATTCACAAAGTTAGTTTGTTAGATTGATCTTTGTTCCTGTAATAAAGTTTAACCCTTTCATTCTCTCAGTTCCAGTCTTTTAATGAAGCCGTGAGTTGTAGTTGAGCTTTGAGGCAGAGACGAATATTAGACAAAACTATCAGATAACATTTTCATCTCATCAGAATACAAACACACACTGCCGTTCAAAACTTTTGGATCATATTTAAAAGAAATCTTCTGCTCACCAAGCCTGCAATTATTTGATTAAAAATACAAAAAAGCCCAGAAACACTGTGAGATATTATTGTAATGTAGATCATCTGTTCTCTATGTGAATATACAGTAAAGTTTAATTTATTCCTGTGATTTTCAGCATCATTACTCCAGTCTTCAGTGTCACATGATCCTTCAGAAATCACTCTAATATGAGGATCTGATGCTCAAGAAACAGGTTGAAAACCGTTATTTACATTTTTATTTGACTGTTTTTTTATTATTAAATATAACATGGATAACATTAAATAAATATTTTTTTCAGGTTAAACTTTGATTAGTCACTCAAACCTTTATCTAAACCTCTCACCGTCGCGCATATCCGCCATGTTGTAGTTTAACACTTTACTTGTGTTTGTAGTTCCTCCAAAACGCAGTGAATTGTGGGTAATATTGAGCACGGATCCACACTTCTAAAATCCACCGGGAATAGTAGATCATCCGGGACTTCTGGCACACTCACTTCGTCATACTATACTTTGGCACACACTTATTTTAAGCTCACATACAAACTGATGGATGAACATAGAGCCAGAGCGCGTTTAGGCCACGCCCACCGGAGCCAGAGCGCGTTTAGGCCACGCCCATCGGAGCCAGAGCACGTTTAGGCCACGCCCACCGGAGCCAGAGCGCGTTTAGGCCACGCCCATCGGAGCCAGAGCGCGTTTAGGCCACGCCCACCGGGGGGCCACAAGCCCATTGACTCTATTGTGTGAAGCTGCTCCTTGTCATTTATAACTTCTAACAAAAGACTAAACTAAACTGTACAGCAAACAAACTAAACAACCCAGAAATAAGTTTTTATAAGCGGTCGACCCCCCAAAAACGAGCGTTTAAGGAGACAGAAGTGGGACACAGGCACTCTGAGAACCAACGTGATAGCTTAGTTTAAGGGAATATAATATATAAAACTGACATTTGGATATTTGACTTACCAGTAACAAAATGTTTTCTGCACACTATTTATGTATTTTTAGTGAGTGCCAGGATCCCACAATTTACCCATTCGTTCCAGCCTATCCACGTCTGTGTCCTTAAACGCGCGTTTTTTGGGTCGATAGCTTATAAAAACTTATTTCTGTTTTTTTTTTTTTTTTTTTTTAGCTTTTAGACATTGTTTTGTTTTTTGTTATAAGTCAGAAATGACAAGGAAACGGAGACGGGTTTTCAGATTATGACGCGTATCGCTCTGTCTGTGACACACCCACACACACACACACACACACGAATGCAGGGCTGGAGTTTGAGTGGCAGGGGGCGCTAGAGAGCAGCGCGCAGTCGCACTCGCCGCAGCCGAAGAAGAAGAAGAGGAATACGCTTCCGGCTTCCGAAGCGGCGCTGACGTTAAGATGGCGGCGTCCAAGGTGAAGCAGGACATGCCTCCGCCCGGGGGATACGGGCCCGTGGACTACCGGAGGAACCTGCCCCGGAGAGGACTGTCCGGTTAGTGTGTGTGTGAGTGAGGAGGAGGGTTAGCGCGGTGATCAGTGCGGGGTTCATCACACTCACACACAGAGAGAGAGAGAGTGTTCAACTCGGTCATCATCATCTCAAACTCAAACACCCTGAGCGAGATTCTGCTTTAAATAATCACTGTAAAACACCATCTAATCCAGCTTTAAGAGTGAAGAGTTAGTCATTAACACAGTCTGTTATTGATCAAACTCACTGACAATGATGTTTATATTTCACATTAAAGTAGAGCTGTTTACAGTCCTGGAAATGAAGACAGTGTCAACCTGAGTGATTTCCCTCTAGTTTAAAGCTTGATTCGTGTTTAATCTCCTGCTGTATGTTGATTCTGGATACACTGACAATCACGATTATATTGTTTCAAGTAGAAATCACGATTCTGAACAGACAACTAAACAAATGTAGGCTAATTTACTAGAGTCAGTCAATTAAAACTCCTTAAAGTCCCCCTGTGGTGAATATCCAGCGTTTAATGTTGTTTATGTGTGTATGTGGTGTTTTTAATACGCTTTAAGACACACCGTGTGTAAGTTCATAAGTCGACAGCATTGCTGAGTATTTCCTGCTTAAAACTGCAGTGAACCAAAGACAGTCTCGAAATCGCTGGTGTTTCTGACGTCACAAACGACCTTGTAACCAATCAGATCAACGTGTGATCGTCAACCAGTGGATCTCTGAGCTGAGTGAGTGAGTGGAGGCGGGGCTCATTTGCATATTCATAGAACCGCGCATAATATTAAATGTTTAAATATGTAATTTTGGTGATCATAGATGAGTTTTAAGGGATTAAATGATTGACTGTTAATAATCTGAATGAATTATTTAAATAAAATCTCTTGAGTGATGATTCAATGACTTAGCCTATATTTTGTGATATACATAATATAGTGATCGCACTCATCGAAGGGTTAATATGCAGAGATGAATCGTTCAACGTTGATGAATGAGCTCGCGAGTGTGTTTGATTCGATATCGCGATCTTCTAACGGTTAATCTTGCAGCGCTACTGATGTCAGTCCGTGATGTGACAGGGAATGTGTGTGTCGTTCCCAGGTTACAGCATGTTTGGGATCGGCGTCGGGATCCTGGTGTTTGGATACTGGAGGCTTTTCCGCTGGAACCGCGAGCGCAGGTGAGTCTCGTCTCGCCGCTTCAGCCGTCCGTGCGTCGCGCCGTCAGTCCTGACCCTCTTCCTCCTCCTCCTCTTCTTCACAGGCGTCTGCAGATCGAGGAGCTGGAGGCTCGGATCGGGCTTCTGCCGCTGCTACAGGCCGAACAGGACCGACGGTGAGCATCAGACTAAACTCGCTTCATGCTTCCGTGAGCAAACGCAGCGCTCTCCCAACACGAGCAGAATCCTCCATCAAACACTGTTGATGTGTCTGAAAGTTCGAAATAACACTGAAAAGCTTGAAGATTCAATTAAAACGTGTAATTAAAATGTTTTATCAAGTTGCTAACATATTTTAACACATTGTTAATGATTTAGCATTTTGCTAGCATGTTTTCTAACATGTTTTAAAATGTTGCTAACATGTTTTAGGACGCTGTTAGCATTAATAAGCCTGTTGTTAACATTGCTTGCATGTTTTCACATGGTTTTAAAGTCCCCATGAATTCAAAATTGGCCATACTTTGTTTGCCTAAATTGATCGTTTTGTGTTGAACAATTCATCCATGCACGTCAATCCACACAAAAACATTTTTTGGCTTCGTAATCTTTAATCAAAATCTGAAATGTCCCCTCCCCTCTGCATTGGAGGACCTTCCCTGATGACGTGGGTTTGACGGTTTGGGAGTCAGCTTAACATCCGTAACCACGGGGGAATGAAAACACCTACTTTTCTAGATCCAATCAGGTGCTAGTTGGAAGAAAAGCCACGCCCACTAGTTTGCCTCATTTAGTATTCCGTTTCTCTCGGAAATACGTCACAACACTGGAGAAAAGTCGTTTGCAACTTCCGGTTCACGGGGACTTTAATCATTTTATTGCTAACATGTTTCTACCATGAATTAGCACATTGCTAACATGATTTAGCATGCTGCTAACATGTTTTAACTCATTGCTAACATGAAGTTTGCATGTTGTTAATAAGTTTTAGCACATTGTTATCATTAATTATCTTGTTGCTAGTAAGTTTAAGCACATTGTAAACACGAATTAACATGTTCATAGTAAGTTTTAGCACATTGTTACCATGAATTAACAATGTGCTAAAACTTAACAACATGCTATCATGAATTAGCATGTTGTTAATAAGCTTCGGCACATTGCAAAAAAAATCTAGCATGTTCTTTGCAAGTTTAAGCACATTGTTAGCATGAATTAGCATTAAGCATTAGATTACAGAGCTGTCATTAGCAGAGAAATCGCGCATCTGCGTCTCGACACAATTACATCATCACCCAGGGGTATTTCTGCATTATGTGTGATTTCAGGTCTTATTTATTTTTCATAAATTCAGAATACATGTCAGTATGAGATTTACTGCGGAGTCATGATTTGTATGTGAGGATGAATGTTCATACGCATAATTCACGCTTCGCGAATGAGACCCAATGATCTGCATGACGTCACCACCTGCCTCGACCAATCACAGAGTCTGGGGCGGGACTCAGTGAGAGGCTGACCAATGGCAGGCAGGGGGCGTGATTACTGGTGTTTCTCCTGCAGAACGCTGCGGATGCTGCGGGAGAACCTGGAGGAGGAGGCTGTGATCATGAAGGACGTTCCCGGCTGGAAGGTTCGGACGCACGTTTTGTTGTGTTTCTGAGTGTGGTCACATGATCATGATCTGTGGAGATTCAGGAATTAAGCTGCTTTCCTCTGTCTCAGGTCGGGGAGAAGGCGTTCCACACGGACCGCTGGGTCCCTCCGGTCACAGAGGAGCTCTTTAACCTTCGACCCCGTGAGGAGTTGCTCCACAAGAAGTTCGGCTTCCAGTGGTACGTGTAGACGGCAGCTATCCCAGCATGCCCTGCTGCACAGAGGCGTGTTATTCTGTTCACACTGTAAATGTTTCCATAATAAATATCTGTACTTTTCCTCTCAGATGCTCTGGTGTCCTCTGTTTCTCTCTGCCGTTAGTTTGTTTACTGCACTGCATTTATTGATAATAAGGTCCCTTTAATAACACTAGTTAGTGCAGTGACTAAAACAATTTATTTGTTACAGTTTTTATTAACATTATGGCACGTTTACACGGCAACGATGTGCTAAAAACTTAGTTTTTCCATTGTGTTTTTGCGTTTGTCAAAACGACCCCGTTCACGGATCAGCGGAATCGACCGAGCGCTGTAATACTCATGTCAGGCCAGTAGGTGGCGACGTCACTGTGGAAGAGTACGCACATATAGACTGAACATGTGCATGACATCACTGTTTCTGTAGTTTACACGGAGACGATAACGCGTCAGGCCCCCAAAACGCCGTTGTCGTGTAAATGAACGGCCAAAACATAAAAAGTTACGTTTTCAGTTGAAGCCGTGTGGTGTAAACGGCCCCTCAGTTAAACTCTTCTGTATGTGTTCATGTTAGCTCAGATCCATGAACCCTCTGGTGCTCTTCAGTCATTATTAACCAAAAAATCATGTTTTTTAAAGTAAAGAATTTTTTTTTATCAGAACGGTAAGAAACTTGGTAACGGTTTCGGCACTTTCTGTGTGAACACAAAATCATGGACATTATTTGAACAGGTCAAATGGTCCTGAATAACAGTCACACTTGTATTGTTCGCAAATGAGCGCATTGAAATGAATGGGAGACGGTACTGCGATTAATCTCACTGAAAGCTCATGTTTTGAGATATCAACCTCAAATTTGGAGCACAACTTGTTCAGATTTATGGCTTCGATTTTCTCAGTTTTAGAGTTTTGGAAACATGTCTTGGAATATATACATTTCATATGATTTATTTTTGTGCATTTTTTTAGAGTAATGGAATAAAACAACTTTTCTTTTCTTTTTTTCCTCTTTTTTCCCTTCAGCAATAGTGTCGTCTTTAAAAAGAGACCAGACTTCAGTGTGTTGCTCCAAAGCATTCAAGATTTATCATAGTTAAAGTTGGAAGTTAAATTTTCAGCTTAATGCTTAGAAAGTGGATTATAACTATTCCATAAATATAATTAAATACCATAAAACCTCTTAAAAATATTAAAGTCCCCCTTTGATAAAAAAAAATCAAGCTTTTAATGTTTGTGTCTCTGTGGTGTTTTTAATACGCTTTAAGACACACCGTGTGTAAGTTCATAAGTCGACAGCATTGCTGAGTATTTCCTGCTTAAAACTGCAGTGAACCAAAGACAGTCTCAAACACACGGTTTGAAATCGCTGGTGTTTCTGACGTCACAAACGACCTTGTAACCAATCAGATCAACGTGTGATCATCAATCAGTGGATCTCTGAGCTGAGCGAGTGAGTGGAGGCGGGGCTCATTTGCATATTCATAGAACCGCGCATACTAAATGAGGCGAGAGTGTCGAGTTACATTCAAGATATTTTAAGACATGAAGACATGTTTTCAATGGCAAAAAACAAACAAATGTAATTTTGGTGATCAAAGAGTTTTAAGTAATAAAATTATTGACAACAGGGGGACTTTAAATAAAATAGTTCATGTTAACTAATGTACTTAATAAATGTAATCAAATAGAACCTTATTGAAAAGTGTTACAATTGATTCTGAATCACCATGGAAACAAAAGATCTTCCCGGGCGTGATTAGGAGAAACTCAGACTCACTGGAACACTGGATTTTTATGCACTCATCTGAATATAAAATAATCAGTTAACTCTGATAAATGTTTATGAACATTTATAAGCCCATATAAAAGCCACTTAAACAGAACTGATGGACTCAAAATCACGTGATCTGCGAGACGAAATCAGGCATGTCACGTGAGCATTTAACTCGAGGTGATTCTGAGCAATTTGATCACTCACACACTTCATCAGGATCTTCTTTCGCTTTTCTTCATGTTTCAGTGTGTTTTAGTAGATGTGTGAAGTCAAGTTCACGTTAACTATTATCCTAACCAAACTAACAATCATGTCTGTCTTCATGTTCAGTTCAGATTACAGTAACTGACTCTTGCTTTGATGTTTTGAATCACATTCAGACATTTGTTTATGCTGGAAAACCAGACAAACATGCTATGTATAACCCGCTTCACAACAACAGCATTGTTCAGGATTTGCATTTCCACAGGATGAGGAACTATTCCTCGTTTTAATTTTTAATAATAATACTTGTAAATGCCCCTGGTTTGCATGAAGGCTCCATCAGTATCAACAGCATTCACACGGATATTATAATGTAAACACAGCGAATCTTCAGTATGTGATGAAGATGTGAGACTCTCTCAGGTCAGCGTGAGGAATCCCATCAGCCAATCAGAAGGCTCCTCCTGCTCCTGCTGCTCTCTGATTGGCCCTCGCGTGTCCGACTCTCATTTCGAGCTTCATCTTCTCACATCACGAGCAGAAAGTGAGACGAGAAGAACTAAAGCACTGAAACTCCTTCAGTTCGGGCTTTACTTCAGTGAAGATGAGCAACAGGGATCAGGAGTGTGTGGAAGCGCTCAGATATCTCAGGTAAAACACACACACACACACGCACCTGTGCACTGCATGATGCTCTTCCTCAGTGTTTCTCTCTCGTTTTCCAGCACAAACATCTAAACATTCTTAAATCAAGAGATATTTACTGGAGAAGAAACAAAATGACTGAAGATATCAGTCAAAATGTATTAAATTGAAGTGAGTTTATGTTTAAAACCAGTGTTATTTTATTATCATTGAGATACTATTATATTTTTAATTAAAAAATTGTATTCGTTTTTTTTTTTTTACTTTATGTATTTTTTATATTATTATAATTTTATATTTTAGTTTATATATTCAAATGTGATTTAAGAAGTGTTAGTGATTTGTCTGTGTGTGAATAAATATGTCTAAATAGTTATTGTTATGGTAATTTTTTATTTCAGTTTTAGTTTTTCAATTTCAGTACGTCAAGTTAAAAAAGAAATCTTGCCTTGGCAACTTGCTGCATTAAAATAAGCTTAAATTGTTCTAAATTTTATTTAATTTCAGTTAACGTTCATTTTATTTCAAGTAACAAAAATGTTTTTTTGTTTTAGTTTTAGTTAATTATAATAAACCTGCACACAAGAACACACATCTGCCAATGGAAAAATGGTCTTAATTCAAAGAGAAAATTGACTCTTCTGACTCCATCGGCAGATATTTGTTCTTGTTTTAAACACAAACTCACTTCATTTTCATACATGTTTGACTGATATCTTCAGTCATTTTGCTTCTTCTCCAGTAAATGTCTCTTGATTTAAGAATGTTTAGATGTTAGTGGCGTAAAGCGAGACAGAAACACTGAGGAGGAACATCATGTGTGCAGTGTGTTCATCTCTCTTCCGCTGTTTTGACTCAAACTATAATATCTAGAACGGCTTTATTCTGTAGTATCATAAGCTCAGTACACACACACACACAGTTCTGCGGGTGATTAAAGCAGTTTGCTTGCGTTTATTTCTGCTAAAGTCTTTTTTTACAAGAGTTACAGTTTTCCAGAAACTCATGAAAGATGTTTTCCGAGGAACCGAAGACGTTTGAGACGTTTCCCGACTCTCTCTCTTCACTGGGATGCTATGATGACCCGTTACACACTGAGATCTGAACACTCGTTCACACACACACTGAGATCTGAACACTCGTTCACACACACACTGAGATCTGAACACTCGTTCACACACACACTGAGAAACACACACCATTACGGGAAGAGTGCAGACGGACAACAAACTCCTGGATGCATAACAGGGAAACTCTGATCTCGCAGCTCTGTTATGCACTGGATGCTCATGCACTGGATGCTCATGCACTGGATGCTCATGCACTGGGGAAAAACTATTTTGTTCATGTAAGTAAATAAAACAAAGATTATTGGAGAACACTGACAGACAAAAGTTAGTAATGTTTAAGATGTTTTAATGTTTTGAAGGAAGTCTCTTCTGCTCACCAATGCTGATAAAAAACAGTGTAATATTACTCCAGTGTAGATCATCTGTTTTCTATGTGAATATACAGTAAAGTGTAATTTATTCCTGTGATTTTCAGCATCATTACTCCAGTCTTCAGTGTCACATGATCCTTCAGAAATCACTCTAATATGAGGATCTGATGCTCAAGACACATTTATGATTATTATCAGTGTTGGAAGCTGTTGCGCTGCTTCAGATTTGTGTGTAAACCGTCATACGCTAACATTCAAAAGTTTGAGGGAAGAAAGATTAAAAATTCATACTCATATGCATCAAGTACGCATTCAATTGATCAAAAGTGAGAGCAAAGACATAATGTTAAAAAGATTGTATTTCAAATAAAAGCTGTTCTTTTGCACTTTCTATTCATCAAAGAATCCTGAAAAATAAAAGATATCACAATTTCCACAAAAAACTAAGCTGTTTTCAACACTGATAATAATCAGAAATGTTTCTTGAGCAGCAAATCAGCATATTAGATATTATGTTTCAGTGTTTAATGGTTTCAGTGTTTAATGGTTTCAGTGTTTAATGGTTTCAGTGTTTAATGGTTTCAGTGTTTAATGGTTCATGGTTTCAGTGTTTAATGGTTTCAGTGTTTAATGGTTTCAGTGTTTAATGGTTCATGGTTTCAGTGTTTAATGGTTTCAGTGTTTAATGGTTTCAGTGTTTAATGGTTTCAGTGTTTAATGGTTCATGGTTTCAGTGTTTAATGGTTTCAGTGTTTAATGGTTTCAGTGTTTAATGGTTTCAGTGTTTAATGGTTTCAGTGTTTAATGGTTCATGGTTTCAGTGTTTAATGGTTTCAGTGTTTAATGGTTTCAGTGTTTAATGGTTTCAGTGTTTAATGGTTTCACTGTTTAAGTGGTTTCAGTGTTTCCAGTATTTTTTCGGGTTTTTATTGTTTCGGTGTGATGACTTCATGGCACAAATGTTCAGCGCTGCAGAAAGACGAGGGAAGCGCTCCAGCTTTGGCTGAGTCTCCAGATGCCGAGGTGAATGATGATTCGATCTGATGTTCGGACTCCTGTGTGGAAGGATCTGTTGTCGGGTCGTTTCCCTGCATGAGTTCAGGAACTGAGGAGCTGAACACCTCAGGGTTTCCCTATCGATCCCGATCACGGAAGGGCAGCGGATCATCTTCCCACAGGAGTCCTGGAGCAAAAACATCCCAATGACGACACTCAGCTCAAGCCACATTCAGTGCTCTTACTCACACATCCATTTACATTTCTTGCAGGCTTTACTGTCATTAGTCATGTTTAAAACTAGTATATTTCTAGAGTTCATCCCAAGTTGTTTATTTATCATGTTTGCAGTAAAGCGGAGGCAGTTTCCATGGAGACGGAGTTGCTAAGGGATTATGGTTTCGGACGGCAACAGCTGACGGAGATTCTGGGACACGCGTGTGCGAACGCCATCGCAAAGGTCTGCAGGAACGAGTCTTTAATCCTTACATCCGCCATTCATTTAGTAGTTTTAAAAATACCGTATGAAAATAGTACTTTCCTGTTGCTCACTGATAAAATGATTATTAATGATCTTGTTTTCAAGTACAAGTATATAAACATTCTTAAATTAAGATACATTTACTGGAGAATCAAAATGACTGAAGATATTAAGTCTTGTTTTCAGAAAAAAATTGTTTGTGTTTAAAACAAGATCAAATATCTGCCAATGGAGTCAGAAAAATAATCTTAATTCAAAGTGAAAACAAGATTATTTCTGACTCCATTGGAAGATATTTGTTCTAGTTTTAATATTTAACTCACTTCATTTTGATGCATTTTTCATTGAACAAGAAAATATTATTTCAGTGTTTCTACTTCAAAATTTCACATGCATTACTTGCCAATTCTTTGTGATTATTTGTGACCATTTGAGTGAAAGTAAATTCTACACCAACTTTTTGTCATTGTAGAAACAATTTTCACTCAGAAATTATTTGTGAAACTTACTAGCAATTTATGAGTTGGTTAGTAACACGTTGAATTAAAGTAGAAAGACAAGAAAGCAAATCGTTTTGTTTAATATGCTCCATGAAGCCACAATAGCTGGGTTTCAGTCACGTGATAATGATGACGCGCGAAATTCAGATGGAGGGCAGGGAGTGAGAGCGCAATGGACGAGATGGAGGAAAGTCCGTACTGTACTACTTTACACGCTATTACAAGAGAAAGATATAATCAAAAAATCAAACATATGTTGGACGTGATCCTTACGTTATGAAGAGGAGCGATTTTTCAACTGAATTGAAAGATTTTCCTGCAATCGAGGCGGTAGATATCAGCAACTACCTCGTCTTACAGACACACTTTGACTTTACAAAGTTCGGAAACGTTTCACGTTACACAAACACAGCCACTTAAGTTGTATCAACTCACCTTTGACGAAGTGATCACTGCACACACGGGCATTTTCCCATTCGGCTCCTCCCGACCGCAGACGTAGGTTTGCAAGCCGGTTTTCCGGAGTTTTTCGGTCAATTTCTTGCATTTTCCCCCCTTATGAACAACAGCTTTTGGTACACGATAAAAACTCCTCGTGGTTTGATCGATTTAAGTAACCATAAACGACGCAAAACATAGGCATTTTGAGTTTGTTATAGTGCTTTCTAAATACAGCAAATCACTTCCTGCCCTCCATTTGCATTTCGCGCCATGGCAACGCAGTGGCGTGACGTCATATGAAAACAAGCTATTGAAGAGCAACAAAAAAAGAGAATAAAAACAATTAATTGTTGCAGTCTAACGTCAAAAAAGGTGTAATTGCTGCAGTCTAACGTTAAAAAAAACCCTGTTTAATTGTTGCAGTCTAACGTCCAAAAAAAGGTTTAATTGTTGCAGTCTAACGTCAAAAAAAAACATTTAATTGCTGCAGTCTAACGTCAAAAAAATAAGTTTAATTGCTGCGGTCTAACATAAAAAAATTAAGTTTAATTGTTGCGGTCTAACGTAAAAAAATTAAGTTTAATTGTTGCGGTCTAACGTAAAAAAAAAAGTTTAATTATCGTGGTCTAATGTCAAAAAAGGTGTAATTGTTGCAGTCTAACATAAAAAAAAGGTTTAATTGTTGCGGTCTAACGTAAAAAAAATACGTTTAATTGAACTAATGAACAACAGCTTTCGGTACACGATAAAAACTCCTCGTGGTTTGATCGATTTAAGTAACCATAAACGACGCAAAACATAGGCATTTTGAGTTTGTTATAGTGCTTTCTAAATACAGCAAATCACTTCCTGCCCTCCATTTGCATTTCGCGCCATGGCAACGCAGTGGCGTGACGTCATATGAAAACAAGCTATTGAAGAGCAACAAAAAAAGAGAATAAAAACAATTAATTGTTGCAGTCTAGCGTCAAAAAAGGTGTAATTGCTGCAGTCTAACGTTAAAAAAAAACCCTGTTTAATTGTTGCAGTCTAACGTCCAAAAAAAACGTTTAATTGTTGCAGTCTAACGTCAAAAAAAGGTTTAATTGTTGCAGTCTAACGTCAAAAAAAAAACATTTAATTGCTGCGGTCTAACGTAAAAAAAAAAAGTTTAATTGTTGCAGTCTAACGTAAAAAAAAAAAGTTTAATTATCGTGGTCTAATGTCAAAAAAGGTGTAATTGTTGCAGTCTAACATAAAAAAAAAAACGTTTAATTGTTGCAGTCTAACGTCAAAAAAACGTTTAATTGTTGCAGTCTAACGTCAAAAAAACGTTTAATTGTTGCAGTCTAACGTCAAAAAAACGTTTAATTGTTGCAGTCTAACGTCAAAAAAACGTTTAATTGTTGCAGTCTAACGTCAAAAAAACCCCCTTGAATTGTGGCGGTCTAACGTAAAAAAAACTTTAATTCTTGCAGTCTAACGTCAAAAAAACTTTTAATTGTTGCAGTCTAACATAAAATAAAAACCCTTGAATTGTGGCAGTCTAACGTAAAAAAACGTTTAATTGTTGCAGTCTAACGTCAAAAAACGTTTAATTGTTGCAGTCTAACGTCAAAAAAACGTTTAATTGTTGCAGTCTAACGTTAAAAAATTACGTTTAATTGTTGCGGTCTAACGTAAAAAAATTAAGTTTAATTGTTGCAGTCTAACGTAAAAAAAAAAGTTTAATTATCGTGGTCTAATGTCAAAAAAGGTGTAATTGTTGCAGTCTAACATAAAAAAAAACGTTTAATTGTTGCAGTCTAACGTCAAAAAAAGGTGTAATTGTTGCAGTCTAACATAAAAAAAAACGTTTAATTGTTGCAGTCTAACGTCAAAAAAAACTCCTTGAATTGTGGCGGTCTAATGTCAAAAAAGGTGTAATTGTTGCAGTCTAACATAAAAAAAAACGTTTAATTGTTGCGGTCTAACGTAAAAAAAATACGTTTAATTGTTGCAGTCTAACGTAAAAAAAACGTTTAATTGCTGCGGTCTAACGTAAAAAAAAAAAGTTGAATTATCGTGGTCTAATGTCAAAAAAGGTGTAATTGTTGCAGTCTAACGTTAAAAAAACGTTTAATTGTTGCAGTCTAACGTCAAAAAAAGTTTAATTGTTGCAGTCTAACGTCAAAAAAAACGTTTAATTGTTGCGGTCTAACGTAAAAAAAATACGTTTAATTGAACTTATAAACAACAGCTTTTGGTACACGATAAAAACTCCTCGTGGTTTGATCGATTTAAGTAACCATAAACGACGCAAAACATAGGCATTTTGAGTTTGTTATAGTGCTTTCTAAATACAGCAAATCACTTCCTGCCCTCCATTTGCATTTCGCGCCATGGCAACGCAGTGGCGTGACGTCATATGAAAACAAGCTATTGAAGAGCAACAAAAAAAGAGAATAAAAACAATTAATTGTTGCAGTCTAGCGTCAAAAAAGGTGTAATTGCTGCAGTCTAACGTTAAAAAAAGACCCTGTTTAATTGTTGCAGTCTAACGTCCAAAAAAAACGTTTAATTGTTGCAGTCTAACGTCAAAAAAAGGTTTAATTGTTGCAGTCTAACGTCAAAAAAAAACATTTAATTGCTGCGGTCTAACGTAAAAAAAATAAGTTTAATTGTTGCGGTCTAACGTAAAAAAAAAAAGTTTAATTATCGTGGTCTAATGTCAAAAAAGGTGTAGTTGTTGCAGTCTAACATAAAAAAAAAACGTTTAATTGTTGCAGTCTAACGTCAAAAAAACGTTTAATTGTTGCAGTCTAACGTCAAAAAAACGTTTAATTGTTGCAGTCTAACGTCAAAAAAACGTTTAATTGTTGCAGTCTAACGTCAAAAAAACGTTTAATTGTTGCAGTCTAACGTCAAAAAAACCCCCTTGAATTGTGGCGGTCTAACGTAAAAAAAAACTTTAATTCTTGCAGTCTAACGTCAAAAAAACTTTTAATTGTTGCAGTCTAACATAAAATAAAAACCCTTGAATTGTGGCAGTCTAACGTAAAAAAACGTTTAATTGTTGCAGTCTAACGTCAAAAAAAGTTTAATTGTTGCAGTCTAACGTCAAAAAAACGTTTAATTGTTGCAGTCTAACGTTAAAAAATTAAGTTTAATTGTTGCGGTCAAACGTAAAAAAATTAAGTTTAATTGTTGCGGTCTAACGTAAAAAAAAAGTTTAATTATCGTGGTCTAATGTCAAAAAAGGTGTAATTGTTGCAGTCTAACATAAAAAAAAACGTTTAATTGTTGCAGTCTAACGTCAAAAAAAGGTGTAATTGTTGCAGTCTAACATAAAAAAAAACGTTTAATTGTTGCAGTCTAACGTCAAAAAAAGGTTTAATTGTTGCAGTCTAACGTCAAAAAAAGGTTTAATTGTTGCAGTCTAACGTAAAAAAAAAACATTTAATTGCTGCGGTCTAACGTAAAAAAAAAAAGTTTAATTATCGTGGTCTAATGTCAAAAAACGTTTAATTGTTGCAGTCTAACGTCAGAAAAACGTTTAATTGTTGCAGTCTAACGTAAAAAAAAACTCCTTGAATTGTGGCGGTCTAACGTAAAAAAAAACTTTAATTCTTGCAGTCTAACGTCAAAAAAACTTTTAATTGTTGCAGTCTAACGTCAAAAAACGTTTAATTGTTGCGGTCTAACGTAAAAAAAATACGTTTAATTGTTGCAGTCTAACGTAAAAAAAACGTTTAATTGTTGCAGTCTAACATAAAATAAAAACCCTTGAATTGTGGCAGTCTAACGTAAAAAAAACCTTTAATTGTTGCAGTCTAACGTCAAAAAAACTTTTAATTGTTGCAGTCTAACGTGAAAAAAAAAACCTTGAATTGTGGCGGTCTAACGTCAAAAAAACGTTTAATTGTTGCGGTCTAACGTAAAAAAAATACGTTTAATTGTTGCAGTCTAACGTAAAAAAAAACGTTTAATTATCGTGGTCTAATGTCAAAAAAGGTGTAATTGTTGCAGTCTAACATAAAAAAAAACGTTTAATTGTTGCAGTCTAACGTCAAAAAAAAACATTTAATTGCTGCGGTCTAACGTAAAAAAAAAAAAGTTTAATTATCGTGGTCTAATGTCAAAAAAGGTGTAATTGTTGCAGTCTAACATAAAAAAAAACGTTTAATTGTTGCAGTCTAACATAAAAAAAAACGTTTAATTGTTGCAGTCTAACGTCAAAAAAACGTTTAATTGTTGCAGTCTATTGTCAAAAAAACGTTTAATTGTTGCAGTCTAACGTCAAAAAAAACTCCTTGAATTGTGGCGGTCTAACGTAAAAAAAAACTTTAATTCTTGCAGTCTAACGTAAAAAAAACTTTTAATTGTTGCAGTCTAACGTCAAAAAAAACGTTTAATTGTTGCGGTCTAACGTAAAAAAAATACGTTTAATTGAACTTATGAACAACAGCTTTTGGTACACGATAAAAACTCCTCGTGGTTTGATCGATTTAAGTAACCATAAACGACGCAAAACATAGGCATTTTGAGTTCCCTTTCGTATGGGAACTCCTACGTCTCGTCGGAGGAGTTTCCAACGAATTGGGATCACGCTAGGGAGACCAATTGCCTTCGAGTGAATTAAAACGAGCCAATAAATATTGGCATGCGGGATTTGCATTCCGCGTCCCGCCTATCAATGCGGGTATAAAGCGGAAGCGAGCGCACACACATTTGCTTTTAGCTTCGGAGCCGAACTTAGTGTCCTCTGAGTGATGAGCTACAAAGATTGGTTTGATATCTTCACGCTCAACGAGTCTGCTGTTCCAGGAAGAGCCTCTCTGTGTTGGTGTGACGGCGCTTCAGTGATCTTCGCGATCTCCCGGTGTCAGCTGTTGCTTCACGCGATCTGCTTGTTTTCAAAGAGCTGTTGTAACAGCTGGTATTTGGTTGAGTGCGCGCAGCGGGCTTGCAGTTTCCCCGCTGTGTCGCCGCGTTGGTCCCTGTGTGTCTCGACACAATAAGAGAGCGTTTCTTTTCTGAAAGAGCAACACGAGTGAAGTTCGCGTCCTTTTAAGGATGACGTTTCACCCGTGTGTTTCTGGATGCGGCCAACTTCTGCCTCCGGCTGATGGTCACGATCGCTGTGTCACGTGCTTGGGCCACGCGCACGCTGAAGCAGCGTTCGTGGATGAGTCATGTTCTCATTGCGGGAACATGACCATCACGGTGTTGAGACTGAGACTGCGATCCCTCACCAGAGGGGGAGTCCCGTTGGAGATCCCCCGATCTAGTTGTTCTTCTGGTTCATTCCAGAAGAAAGCTACTTCGGCTGATCCCATCGGTGGTCTGAGGGTTACAGTGAGGAATGATCTGCCGGGTGAAAGACCCCCTCGGACATCCCACTCCTCTTCAGCCGTGCCACTGGGGTCTTCGGAGGAGCGTGCTGGGCCATCACGTGTGGCTCCAGTCGTTTCCTTCGGGGCCCCTCCGGAGGATCAGATGTCGGTCGAGGCATCGGAGGGAGATGAGTCGCGATCTGGGGATGACGACTCGGCTGCATTGCCCCCTTCGGGTGTGGTAGTGTTGTCCGAGCCTGACCCGGAGATGACGCTTATGCTCGCCCGGGCGGCCGAGAAGGTCGGGCTCGTGTGGAACCCTCCACCGCGTCCCGAACCGTCTCGGCTTGATGATTGGTATCTCGGGGCGGCTCGTGCTGGTACTCAGCGCACCGCTCCGGTTCCTTTCTTCCCGGAGGTGCATGAGGAGGTGACGAAATCTTGGTCGAACCCCCTGGCGGCTAGACTGAGGTTGACTCCCTCCTCCTCCCTCACCACTCTCGATGGCGGAGCAGCCCTGGGGTACGAAGGCATCCCCCCAGTGGAGCGCGCGGTGGCGATGCAACTGTGTCCCACCTCCGCTTCCTCCTGGCGGGGTAACCCTTCGCTCCCCTCCCGCGCTTGTAGGTTCTCTTCCAGTCTGACTGGAAAGGCCTACACTGCGTGTGGAGAGGCTGCCTCTGCCCTGCATGCCATGTCGCTCCTGCAGGTCTACCAGGCCCAGGCGCTATGTGACATGCAGGAGGGTGGTGCCGACCCGGGGGTGCTCAAAGAGCTGCGCACGGCGACGGACCTTGCCCTACGGGCGACGAAAGTCACCGCGCGTTCCCTGGGTCGAGCGATGTCCACTCTTGTGGTCCAGGAACGACATCTATGGCTCACCCTGTCGGATATGAAGGACTCGGACAAAAATAAGTTCCTTGCTTCTCCCATATCCCAGGGTGGCCTCTTCGGCGATGTGGTGGAGAACTTCGCCCAACAGTTCTCCTCCGCCCAGAAGCAGTCGGAGGTGATCAAACACATCATGCCTCGGAAGCGGGCTAGGGCTGCCCCGCCTCCGACGGTCGCGCCTCCAGCTGCTCGTCGCCGAGGGCGCCCTCCTGCCGCCGCCTCCGCCCCTGCCCAACCGAAGCAGCAGCCCGCTAAACGACAGGGTGCCGGCCGTAGGAGAGATGCGCAGCCTGCTCAGGCCTCGTCTAAACCCCCCGGCAAGAGGAGAGGTAAGCGACCCTGAGACGGGCCACCCAGAGGACGTGGTTGCTGCTCTTCGGGAGAGGACCTCTGCACCTCTCCTTCCCCCGGAGGAGGGCCGGGTGGAGAATCTTTTGTTTCCTTTTATTTCTGTTCCGCCGCTGACCCCGCGGTCAGCGGTACCCAAATTCTCAATAAAAGAGCAGTTTCCATTTCCTCTGGGTCACCCACGGTCGAGACTGGCAGTCAAGAACGACGCTCAATTGCCTCGTCACTCTCAGTCTCCTCCGTCGAAGAAGGCGAGAATGTCTGTGTGCGCCGCCACGTTGCCTCGCCACTCGCATTCCCTTCGCTCCAGCGCTCAGATGCCAGTGATGCCGCCCCGGCCTCATCACTCTCGTCTGTCGTTGGCCAAGGAGGCGTGGAAGCCAGGACTCGACGCCCCTCAGCCTCGCTCCTCGTTTCCCCTCCGACCTTCGCCACGGGACACTCAGCAGTCGAACGCCCCAGAGAAAGATGGGCCTTCCCTGCTGTTTGCCCCCCGGTGGGGGCAGGTAAGTGTTGCACCACACACACAGACCCCACCTTCGGCCGCAACAATGCCTCCGAGGGCGGGTCCCTGCCTTCCACCTCGCTGCCCCCCCGCGGGTACGCCGGTGGTCCGAGTGGGCTCTTTGGTTCAGTCTCTCGAAGCCTGGATAGCGCTTCCCAGACCGTCCAGATGGCTCATTCGCACCATTCGGTTCGGCTATGCAATTCAGTTTGCCCGCCGGCCTCCCAGGTACAGGGGTGTCCTCTTCACCCAAGTGCGGAGTGGCGACGCCCCTGTCCTGAGGAAAGAGATCGTTGCCCTGCTGGCGAAGGACGCGATCGAGCCGGTCCCTCCAGCCGAGATGAGGTCTGGGTTCTACAGCCCTTACTTCATTGTACCCAAGAAAAGCGGTGGGTTACGACCAATCCTGGATCTGCGTGTTTTGAATCGGGCCCTTCACAAGCTCCCGTTCAAAATGCTTACGCAGAAACGCATCTTCGAGTGCATCCGTCCCCAGGATTGGTTTGCAGCGATCGACCTGAAGGACGCGTACTTTCATGTCTCGATTCTGCCTCGACACAGGCCGTTTCTTCGGTTTGCGTTCGAGGGTCAGGCATATCAGTACAAGGTCCTACCCTTCGGCTTGGCCCTGTCGCCCCGCGTCTTCACGAAGGTCGTGGAGGCGGCCATTGTTCCCTTGAGAGAAAATGGCGTTCGCATTCTCAACTATCTCGACGACTGGCTGATAATAGCTCACTCACGAGATCTGTTGTGCGATCACAGGGACCTGGTGCTCCGGCACCTCAGCCGGTTGGGACTTCAGGTCAACCGGGACAAGAGCAAACTCTGCCCCACGCAGAGGATCTCTTATCTCGGTATGGAGTTGGACTCGGTCAGTCAGACTGCGCGCCTCACAGAGGAGCGCGTCCAGTCAGTGCTCAACTGCCTCAGGTCTTTTCGAGGCAGGTCAGTGGTCCCACTGAAGCAATTTCAGAGGCTCCTGGGGCATATGGCAGCCGCAGCCGCAGTTACGCCGCTCGGTCTGTTGCATATGAGACCACTTCAGCGCTGGCTTCACGATCGAGTCCCGAGATGGGCGTGGCAGAGCGGCACGTTCCGGGTCAACATTACCCCGCACTGTCGCCAAACCTTCAGTCCTTGGTCGGACCCTGCCTTTCTACGGGCCGGAGTACCCTTAGTCCAGGTGTCCAGGCATGCTGTGGTTTTCACGGATGCCTCTGCCAGCGGTTGGGGGGCCACGTACAACGGGCATGCAGTCTCAGGTCTGTGGACGGGGCCTCAGCTGCATTGGCACATCAATTGCCTAGAGTTGCAAGCAGTACGCTTAGCCTTGTGCCGCCTCAAGGGGCTGCTTCTGCACAGGCATGTACTGGTCCGTACGGACAGCACTGCGACCGTTGCGTACATCAACCATCAAGGTGGTCTACGCTCCCGTCGTATGTCGCGACTCGCCCGCCATCTCCTCCTATGGAGTCAGAAGCATCTGAGGTCGCTTCGGGCCATTCACATCCCGGGTGTGCTCAACCGTGCAGCCGACGAGCTCTCACGGCAGCCGCCTCTTCCGGGAGAATGGCGACTCCATCCCCAGGCGGTCCAGCTGATTTGGGGAATCTTCGGAGCCGCTCAGATAGATCTGTTTGCCTCTCCGGACACGACCCATTGCCAGTTGTTCTATTCCCTGACCGCAGGGTCCCTCGGCACGGATGCACTGGCACACAGCTGGCCCCGGGGCCCACGCAAGTATGCGTTTCCCCCAGTGAGCCTTCTCGCACAGACACTGTGCAAAGTCAGGGAGGACGAGGAGCAGGTCTTGCTAGTTGCGCCGTACTGGCCCAACCGGACCTGGTTCCCGGAACTCATGCTCCTTGCGACAGCACCTCCTTGGCCCATTCCTCTGAGGAAGGATCTGCTTTCTCAGAGACGGGGCACTCTTTGGCACCCGCGTCCAGACCTGTGGAGACTCCATGTCTGGTCCCTGGACGGGACGCGGAGGTTCTAGATGGCCTACCACAGGCCGTGGTAGATACCATCGCTTCCGCTAGAGCCCCCTCTACGAGGCGCCTCTATGCGTTAAAGTGGAACCTGTTCGTCGTCTGGTGCTCTTCCCGCCGGGAAGACCCCCGAACTTGCCCGATCAGTGTCGTGCTTTCCTTTTTACAAGACGGGTTGGAGCGAAGGCTGTCTCCCTCCACCCTCAAAGTATATGTGGCCGCAATAGCTGCCCATCATGATGTGATCGACGGGAAGTCGTTAGGGAAGCACGACCTGATCATCAGATTCCTTAAGGGTGCTAGGAGGTTAAATCCTCCTCGTAATTTGCACCCTGTGCCCTCTTGGGACTTAGCCCTCGTGCTGAGAGCGCTTCAAAGGCCCCCATTTGAGCCCTTAAATGACATAGAGTTAAAAGTTTTGTCTGAAAAGACCGCTCTTCTATTGGCTCTAGCTTCCTTCAAGAGGGTCGGGGATCTGCAGGCTTTTTCGGTCAACGAATCGTGCCTGGAGTTCGGACCGGGCCTTTCTCACGTGGTTCTGAGACCCCGGTTCGGATATGTGCCCAAGGTTCCTACCACTCCATTTGCAGATCAGGTAGTGAACCTGCAAGCGCTGCCCGTGGAGGAGGCAGACCCAGCCCTGGCTTTTCTCTGTCCCGTACGTACTCTACGTTGTTATGTGGACAGAACGCAAAGCTTCAGGACCTCAGAGCAGCTCTTCGTCTGTTACGGAGGCCAGCAGAAGGGGAAGGCTGTCTCCAAGCAGAGGTTAGCCCACTGGCTAGTGGATGCTATCGTCCGGGCTTATGAATCCCAGGACATGCCTTGCCCTCCCAGGTTGACGGCTCACTCCACTAGGAGTGTTGCTTCCTCCTGGGCATTGGCGCAAGGCGCCTCGCTGACAGATATCTGCAGAGCTGCGGGCTGGGCGACACCTAATACGTTTGCCAGATTTTATAGCTTACGTGTTGAACCGGTTTCCTCCCGTTTACTCGCTACGGTCAGTGGCGCGAGGGAATAGGTTCTGTCGGCTTGCTGCGCCATTCCGCCTTATGAGCTGGATCCGTGCGCCTTTTTGCTCCTTGGTTCCCCAACAAACGGCTAACCTTCTGAGCTCCTCCATTACCCCTCGGCATCAGGCGTGGCGGACCGCCTGATGCTAGGTCTATTACCTCTCTTAAGAAGTTGCTAGTAGACTGGGTGACCTTCACGATGACTTCCTCGTGCTCATTTTCCACGTTCCTGCTACCCTACGGGCTAGCCCCGTGTCTTCCCCTCGACAGACTCACTCTGTCGTCCTTGCTGAGTATGCTCCCCACCCTACGGGCTGGGACTACCTCGAGGACTCCCATATGTTTTACTACCCTACGGGCTAGTTCATATGTGTATTCAGTGCCTCCCTTCAGGCTGGCCGGGGGCTCCGCAACGTTCCCACATGGGCACGTTTCCCCAGTGTTATCCAAATCCTCTGAGCGGGTCTTGCGGAACAGCAGTGTGATTTCTTCCTAGCTAGCCCCCGCCCTAAAGATGAAACTGCTTGGCGGGGAGCTCAGCTGGGCGCTGGAAGGGGCCAGCACCATGGCGTTTTATTTGGGATCCCAATTCGTTGGAAACTCCTCCGACGAGACGTAGGAGTTCCCATACGAAAGGGAACGTCTCGGTTACGTATGGTAACCCTCGTTCCCTGAGTAGGGAACGGAGACGTCTCGTCCCGTCGCCATGCTTGCTGTACCTTCGCGGAGGACTGGACACCGTCCGGCTCCTCAGCGTAAAGCAAATGTGTGTGCGCTCGCTTCCGCTTTATACCCGCATTGATAGGCGGGACGCGGAATGCAAATCCCGCATGCCAATATTTATTGGCTCGTTTTAATTCACTCGAAGGCAATTGGTCTCCCTAGCGTGATCCCAATTCGTTGGAAACTCCTCCGACGAGACGTCTCCGTTCCCTACTCAGGGAACGAGGGTTACCATACGTAACCGAGACGTTTGTTATAGTGCTTTCTAAATACAGCAAATCACTTCCTGCCCTCCATTTGCATTTCACGCCATGGCAACGCAGTGGCGTGACGTCATATGAAAACAAGCTATTGAAGAGCAACAAAAAAAGAGAATAAAAACAATTAATTGTTGCAGTCTAGCGTCAAAAAAGGTGTAATTGCTGCAGTCTAACGTTAAAAAAAACCCTGTTTAATTGTTGCAGTCTAACGTCCAAAAAAAAGGTTTAATTGTTGCAGTCTAACGTCAAAAAAAGGTGTAATTGTTGCAGTCTAACATAAAAAAAAACGTTTAATTGTTGCAGTCTAACGTCAAAAAAAGGTTTAATTGTTGCAGTCTAACGTCAAAAAAAGGTTTAATTGTTGCAGTCTAACGTAAAAAAAAAAGGTTTAATTGTTGCAGTCTAACGTCAAAAAAAAACATTTAATTGCTGCGGTCTAACGTAAAAAAAAAAATTTTTAATTATCGTGGTCTAATGTCAAAAAAGGTGTAATTGTTGCAGTCTAACATAAAAAAAACGTTTAATTGTTGCAGTCTAACATAAAAAAAAAACGTTTAATTGTTGCAGTCTAACGTCAAAAAAACGTTTAATTGTTGCAGTCTAACGTCAAAAAAACGTTTAATTGTTGCAGTCTAACGTCAAAAAAAACTCCTTGAATTGTGGCGGTCTAACGTAAAAAAAAACTTTAATTCTTGCAGTCTAACGTCAAAAAAACTTTTAATTGTTGCAGTCTAACATAAAATAAAAACCCTTGAATTGTGGCAGTCTAACGTAAAAAAAAACTTTAATTGTTGCAGTCTAACGTCAAAAAAACTTTTAATTGTTGCAGTCTAACGTGAAAAAAAAACCTTGAATTGTGGCGGTCTAACGTCAAAAAAACGTTTAATTGTTGCGGTCTAACGTAAAAAAAATACGTTTAATTGTTGCAGTCTAACGTAAAAAAAAACGTTTAATTGCTGCGGTCTAACGTAAAAAAAAAAAGTTGAATTATCGTGGTCTAATGTCAAAAAAGGTGTAATTGTTGCAGTCTAACGTTAAAAAAACGTTTAATTGTTGCAGTCTAACGTCAAAAAAACGTTTAATTGTTGCAGTCTAACGTAAAAAAAAACGTTTAATTGTTGCGGTCTAACGTAAAAAAAATACGTTTAATTGAACTTATGAACAACAGCTTTCGGTACACGATAAAAACTCCTCGTGGTTTGATCGATTTAAGTAACCATAAACGACGCAAAACATAGGCATTTTGAGTTTGTTATAGTGCTTTCTAAATACAGCAAATCACTTCCTGCCCTCCATTTGCATTTCGCGCCATGGCAACGCAGTGGCGTGATGTCATATGAAAACAAGCTATTGAAGAGCAACAAAAAAAGAGAATAAAAACAATTAATTGTTGCAGTCTAGCGTCAAAAAAGGTGTAATTGCTGCAGTCTAACGTTAAAAAAAACCCCTGTTTAATTGTTGCAGTCTAACGTCCAAAAAAAAGGTTTAATTGTTGCAGTCTAACGTCAAAAAAAAACATTTAATTGCTGCGGTCTAACGTCAAAAAAATAAGTTTAATTGCTGCGGTCTAACATAAAAAAATTAAGTTTAATTGTTGCGGTCTAACGTAAAAAAATTAAGTTTAATTGTTGCGGTCTAACGTAAAAAAAAAAGTTTAATTATCGTGGTCTAATGTCAAAAAAGGTGTAATTGTTGCAGTCTAACATAAAAAAAACGTTTAATTGTTGCAGTCTAACGTCAAAAAAGGTGTAATTGTTGCAGTCTAACATAAAAAAAAAACGTTTAATTGTTGCAGTCTAACGTCAAAAAAAGGTTTAATTGTTGCAGTCTAACGTAAAAAAAAAACATTTAATTGCTGCGGTCTAACGTAAAAAAAAAATGTTTAATTATCGTGGTCTAATGTAAAAAAACGTTTAATTGTTGCAGTCTAACGTCAGAAAAACGTTTAATTGTTGCAGTCTAACGTCAAAAAAAACTCCTTGAATTGTGGCGGTCTAACGTAAAAAAAAACTTTAATTCTTGCAGTCTAACGTCAAAAAAACTTTTAATTGTTGCAGTCTAACGTCAAAAAAACTTTTAATTGTTGCGGTCTAACGTAAAAAAAATACGTTTAATTGTTGCAGTCTAACGTAAAAAAAAACGTTTAATTGTTGCAGTCTAACATTAAATAAAAACCCTTGAATTGTGGCAGTCTAACGTAAAAAAAACCTTTAATTGTTGCAGTCTAACGTCAAAAAAACTTTTAATTGTTGCAGTCTAACGTGAAAAAAAAAACCTTGAATTGTGGCGGTCTAACGTCAAAAAAACGTTTAATTGTTGCGGTCTAACGTAAAAAAAATACGTTTAATTGTTGCAGTCTAACGTAAAAAAAAACGTTTAATTATCGTGGTCTAATGTCAAAAAAGGTGTAATTGTTGCAGTCTAACATAAAAAAAAACGTTTAATTGTTGCAGTCTAACGTCAAAAAAAGGTTTAATTGTTGCAGTCTAACGTCAAAAAAAAACATTTAATTGCTGCGGTCTAACGTAAAAAAAAAAAAGTTTAATTATCGTGGTCTAATGTCAAAAAAGGTGTAATTGTTGCAGTCTAACAAAAAAAAAGGTTTAATTGTTGCAGTCTAACATAAAAAAAAACGTTTAATTGTTGCAGTCTAACGTCAAAAAAACGTTTAATTGTTGCAGTCTAACGTCAAAAAAACGTTTAATTGTTGCAGTCTAACGTAAAAAAAAACTCCTTGAATTGTGGCGGTCTAACGTAAAAAAAAACTTTAATTCTTGCAGTCTAACGTCAAAAAAACTTTTAATTGTTGCAGTCTAACATAAAATAAAAACCCTTGAATTGTGGCAGTCTAACGTAAAAAAAAACTTTAATTGTTGCAGTCTAACGTCAAAAAAACTTTTAATTGTTGCAGTCTAACGTGAAAAAAAAACCTTGAATTGTGGCGGTCTAACGTCAAAAAAACGTTTAATTGTTGCAGTCTAACGTAAAAAAAAACTCCTTGAATTGTGGCGGTCTAACGTAAAAAAAAACTTTAATTCTTGCAGTCTAACGTCAAAAAAACTTTTAATTGTTGCAGTCTAACATAAAATAAAAACCCTTGAATTGTGGCAGTCTAACGTAAAAAAAAACTTTAATTGTTGCAGTCTAACGTCAAAAAAACTTTTAATTGTTGCAGTCTAACGTGAAAAAAAAACCTTGAATTGTGGCGGTCTAACGTCAAAAAAACGTTTAATTGTTGCAGTCTAACGTAAAAAAAAACGTTTAATTGCTGCGGTCTAACGTAAAAAAAAAAAGTTGAATTATCGTGGTCTAATGTCAAAAAAGGTGTAATTGTTGCAGTCTAACGTTAAAAAAACGTTTAATTGTTGCAGTCTAACGTCAAAAAAACGTTTAATTGTTGCAGTCTAACGTAAAAAAAAACGTTTAATTGTTGCGGTCTAACGTAAAAAAAATACGTTTAATTGAACTAATGAACAACAGCTTTCGGTACACGATAAAAACTCCTCGTGGTTTGATCGATTTAAGTAACCATAAACGACGCAAAACATAGGCATTTTGAGTTTGTTATAGTGCTTTCTAAATACAGCAAATCACTTCCTGCCCTCCATTTGCATTTCGCGCCATGGCAACGCAGTGGCGTGATGTCATATGAAAACAAGCTATTGAAGAGCAACAAAAAAAGAGAATAAAAACAATTAATTGTTGCAGTCTAGCGTCAAAAAAGGTGTAATTGCTGCAGTCTAACGTTAAAAAAAAACCCTGTTTAATTGTTGCAGTCTAACGTCCAAAAAAAAGGTTTAATTGTTGCAGTCTAACGTCAAAAAAAAACATTTAATTGCTGCGGTCTAACGTCAAAAAAATAAGTTTAATTGCTGCGGTCTAACATAAAAAAATTAAGTTTAATTGTTGCGGTCTAACGTAAAAAAATTAAGTTTAATTGTTGCGGTCTAACGTAAAAAAAAAAGTTTAATTATCGTGGTCTAATGTCAAAAAAGGTGTAATTGTTGCAGTCTAACATAAAAAAAACGTTTAATTGTTGCAGTCTAACGTCAAAAAAAGGTGTAATTGTTGCAGTCTAACATAAAAAAAAAACGTTTAATTGTTGCAGTCTAACGTCAAAAAAAGGTTTAATTGTTGCAGTCTAACGTCAAAAAAAGGTTTAATTGTTGCAGTCTAACGTAAAAAAAAAACATTTAATTGCTGCGGTCTAACGTAAAAAAAAAATGTTTAATTATCGTGGTCTAATGTAAAAAAACGTTTAATTGTTGCAGTCTAACGTCAGAAAAACGTTTAATTGTTGCAGTCTAACGTCAAAAAAAACTCCTTGAATTGTGGCGGTCTAACGTAAAAAAAAACTTTAATTCTTGCAGTCTAACGTCAAAAAAACTTTTAATTGTTGCAGTCTAACGTCAAAAAAACTTTTAATTGTTGCGGTCTAACGTAAAAAAAATACGTTTAATTGTTGCAGTCTAACGTAAAAAAAAACGTTTAATTGTTGCAGTCTAACATTAAATAAAAACCCTTGAATTGTGGCAGTCTAACGTAAAAAAAACCTTTAATTGTTGCAGTCTAACGTCAAAAAAACTTTTAATTGTTGCAGTCTAACGTGAAAAAAAAAACCTTGAATTGTGGCGGTCTAACGTCAAAAAAACGTTTAATTGTTGCGGTCTAACGTAAAAAAAATACGTTTAATTGTTGCAGTCTAACGTAAAAAAAAACGTTTAATTATCGTGGTCTAATGTCAAAAAAGGTGTAATTGTTGCAGTCTAACATAAAAAAAAAACGTTTAATTGTTGCAGTCTAACGTCAAAAAAAGGTTTAATTGTTGCAGTCTAACGTCAAAAAAAAACATTTAATTGCTGCGGTCTAACGTAAAAAAAAAAAAGTTTAATTATCGTGGTCTAATGTCAAAAAAGGTGTAATTGTTGCAGTCTAACAAAAAAAAAGGTTTAATTGTTGCAGTCTAACATAAAAAAAAACGTTTAATTGTTGCAGTCTAACGTCAAAAAAACGTTTAATTGTTGCAGTCTAACGTCAAAAAAACGTTTAATTGTTGCAGTCTAACGTAAAAAAAAACTCCTTGAATTGTGGCGGTCTAACGTAAAAAAAAACTTTAATTCTTGCAGTCTAACGTCAAAAAAACTTTTAATTGTTGCAGTCTAACATAAAATAAAAACCCTTGAATTGTGGCAGTCTAACGTAAAAAAAAACTTTAATTGTTGCAGTCTAACGTCAAAAAAACTTTTAATTGTTGCAGTCTAACGTGAAAAAAAAACCTTGAATTGTGGCGGTCTAACGTCAAAAAAACGTTTAATTGTTGCGGTCTAACGTAAAAAAAATACGTTTAATTGTTGCAGTCTAACGTAAAAAAAAACGTTTAATTGCTGCGGTCTAACGTAAAAAAAAAAAGTTGAATTATCGTGGTCTAATGTCAAAAAAGGTGTAATTGTTGCAGTCTAACGTTAAAAAAACGTTTAATTGTTGCAGTCTAACGTCAAAAAAACGTTTAATTGTTGCAGTCTAACGTCAAAAAAAACGTTTAATTGTTGCGGTCTAACGTAAAAAAAATACGTTTAATTGAACTTATGAACAACAGCTTTCGGTACACGATAAAAACTCCTCGTGGTTTGATCGATTTAAGTAACCATAAACGACGCAAAACATAGGCATTTTGAGTTTGTTATAGTGCTTTCTAAATACAGCAAATCACTTCCTGCCCTCCATTTGCATTTCGCGCCATGGCAACGCAGTGGCGTGACGTCATATGAAAACAAGCTATTGAAGAGCAACAAAAAAAGAGAATAAAAACAATTAATTGTTGCAGTCTAGCGTCAAAAAAGGTGTAATTGCTGCAGTCTAACGTAAAAAAAAAACCCTGTTTAATTGTTGCAGTCTAACGTCCAAAAAAAACGTTTAATTGTTGCAGTCTAACGTCAAAAAAAGGTTTAATTGTTGCAGTCTAACGTCAAAAAAATACGTTTAATTGTTGCAGTCTAACGTCAAAAAACGTTTAATTGTTGCAGTCTAACGTACAAAAAGACGTGTAATTACTGCAGTCTAACGTAGAAAAAAAGTTTAATTGTTGCAGTCTAACGTAAAAAAAAAACGTTTAATTGGTGCAGTCTAACGTCAAAAAAAAGGTGTAATTGTTGCAGTCTAACGTCAAAAAAAGGTGTAATTGTTGCAGTCTAACGTAAAAAAATAAACATTTAATTGTTGCAGTCTAACGTCAAAAAAACGTTAAATTGTTGCAGTCTAACGTCAAAAAAAGGTTTAATTGTTGCAGTCTAACGTAAAAAATAAACAATGAATTGCTGCGGTCTAACGTAAAAAAAATACTTTTAATTGTTGCAGTCTAACGTAAAAAAAAAACTTGAATTGTTGCAGTCTAACGTAGAAAAAGATGTGTAATTGTTGCAGTCTAACGTAGAAAAAAAGTTTAATTGTTGCAGTCTAACGTCAAAAAAACTTTTAATTTAACATCAAAATTGTGAGTTGGTTAGTAACACATTGAAGAAGAAAGACTGTCCTTCTGCTTTATTCAATGTCACGTTTGATTCGATGTTTGTTAGTAATGATCAGTTGTTGATCAGTGATGCGGTGATCTCTCTCAGGCCTTCCCGCTCTCGTCTCTGGAGAAACGCCAGGCCACGGTTCTGGTGATCTGTGGACCGGACCAGAACGGGTGTGTGGGACTCGCGTGTGCTCGACATCTCCATGTGTTCGTGAGTGAAAACACACACTTCAGTCATCATGAGACGCTCCATTCCCAAACATGAGGAAGTCAGATCCCTCACTGTTGTTTGAAACTGATTTTTCCTCCCCATGAATAGATGATTGAGCTGAAGAATGAACGATGTATCATATACTTGGATATTAATATGACCAATATCACTCATAGCCATGCCTCTATATCTATATCAGACGGGCTCAGCGTTAATTTTGTGTGAAAAGTTTTATTGGTAAAATGAAAAACTAATTTCACATATCTTGTCTTTCAATAATTCAAGCACTTTTCAAGTACCTTTCCATAAATATTTCAAGGGTTTTCCAGGACTTACATTTCAGAGAGTCAAATCAAGCTCTTCAAGCACCTTGGCGTGTACGAACCCTGGATTTGTGATCATTTTCACAAAACTTTCATGGCCCCACTGAAATTTGAGTGGTGAAAGACTTAAAGAGGAGCCCTGAGTGACGGATCTGTGTGTGTATGTGTGTGTGTGACAGGATTACATTCCCACTGTGTTCTGTCCCAAACGCTCCTCGGACCGCCTCCATCAGGACCTGACGGTGCAGTGCGAGCGGATGGACCTGCCCTTCCTCTCCTACCTGCCCAACGAGGTCAGATAAACCAGACTAAACCAGGCTGAACCAGGCTAAACCAGACTAAACCAGGCTAAACCAGACTAAACCAGACTAAACCAGGCTAAACCTTCCTCTCCTACCTGCCCAACGAGGTCAGGTAAACCAGACTAAACCAGGCTAAACCAGACTAAACCAGGCTAAACCTTCCTCTCCTACCTGCCCAACGAGGTCAGATAAACCAGACTAAACCAGGCTGAACCAGACTAAACCAGGCTAAACCTTCCTCTCCTACCTGCCCAACGAGGTCAGATAAACCAGACTAAACCAGGCTAAACCAGGCTGAACCAGTCTAAACCAGACTAAACCTTCCTCTCCTACCTGCCCAACGAGGTCAGATAAACCAGACTAAACCAGACTAAACCAGACTAAACCAGGCTAAACCAGGCTAAACCAGGCTAAACCAGGCTAAACCAGACTAAACCTTCCTCTCCTACCTGCCCAACGAGGTCAGATAAACCAGACTAAACCAGACTAAACCAGACTAAACCAGGCTAAACCTTCCTCTCCTACCTGCCCAACGAGGTCAGATAAACCAGACTAGACTAAACCAGGCTAAACCAGGCTAAACCAGACTAAACCTTCCTCTCCTACCTGCCCAACGAGGTCAGATAAACCAGACTAAACCAGACTAAACCAGACTAAACCAGGCTAAACCTTCCTCTCCTACCTGCCCAACGAGGTCAGATAAACCAGACTAGACTAAACCAGACTAAACCAGGCTAAACCAGACTAAACCTTCCTCTCCTACCTGCCCAACGAGGTCAGATAAACCAGACTAAACCAGGCTAAACCAGACTAAACCAGGCTAAACCTTCCTCTCCTACCTGCCTAACGAGGTCAGATAAACCAGACTAAACCAGGCTAAACCAGACTAAACCAGGCTAAACCTTCCTCTCCTACCTGCCCATCGAGGTCAGATAAACCAGACTAAACCAGGCTAAACCAGGCTGAACCAGACTAAACCAGACTAAGCCAGGCTAAACCTTCCTCTTCTACCTGCCCAACGAGGTCAGATAAACCAGACTAAACCAGGCTAAACCAGGCTGAACCAGACTAAACCAGACTAAACCAGGCTAAACCTTCCTCTCCTACCTGCCCAACGAGGTCAGATAAACCAGACTAAACCAGACTAAAGCAGGCTAAACCTTCCTCTCCTACCTGCCCAACGAGGTCAGATAAACCAGACTAAACCAGGCTAAACCAGACTAAACCAGGCTAAACCTTCCTCTCCTACCTGCCCAACGAGGTCAGATAAACCAGACTAAACCAGGCTGAACCAGACTAAACCAGACTAAACCTTTCTCTCCTACCTGCCCAACGAGGTCAGATAAACCAGACTAAACCAGACTAAACCAGGCTAAACCTTCCTCTCCTACCTGCCCAACGAGGTCAGATAAACCAGACTAGACTAAACCAGACTAAACCAGGCTAAACCAGACTAAACCTTCCTCTCCTACCTGCCCAACGAGGTCAGATAAACCAGACTAAACCAGGCTAAACCTTCCTCTCCTACCTGCCTAACGAGGTCAGATAAACCAGACTAAACCAGGCTAAACCAGACTAAACCAGGCTAAACCTTCCTCTCCTACCTGCCCATCGAGGTCAGATAAACCAGACTAAACCAGGCTAAACCAGGCTGAACCAGACTAAACCAGACTAAGCCAGGCTAAACCTTCCTCTCCTACCTGCCCAACGAGGTCAGATAAACCAGACTAAACCAGGCTAAACCAGGCTGAACCAGACTAAACCAGACTAAACCAGGCTAAACCTTCCTCTCCTACCTGCCCAACGAGGTCAGATAAACCAGACTAAACCAGACTAAAGCAGGCTAAACCTTCCTCTCCTACCTGCCCAACGAGGTCAGATAAACCAGACTAAACCAGGCTAAACCAGACTAAACCAGGCTAAACCTTCCTCTCCTACCTGCCCAACGAGGTCAGATAAACCAGACTAAACCAGGCTGAACCAGACTAAACCAGACTAAACCAGGCTAAACCTTCCTCTCCTACCTGCCCAACGAGGTCAGATAAACTAGACTAAACCAGGCTAAACCACTGCAAACAGGGCCAAATAAAAGTGCTTCAGGCCGCCCCTTCTTAGTGCTATCTGAAGAAAAGTAGTTTGTTGTAGTGTTGAGTTTGCCTTCCCAGAATGCAACATAGTTACATTAATTACTTAATGCATTAATGCACATGCACAAACAATGAACAATTGTATTTACTAAATGTTATTAAACGTTAACAAAGGTTAACACATGTTTTGCTCACAGTGTTTGTTCTTGTTAGTTCTACCCTACGGCATTTATTCATCTTAATTAGTGGCTGTTAACAGTAGAACTCTGAAGTATTGTTTCTCGTTAGCTATACGTTAACCAATGCATTATGGTCATAAAAGCTCAAAGTCAGTAAACTAGTTTGAAATCTGTCAAAACCTCAAAAAATCCCGAATGACAGTGACCAGAACAGGGGAATCAGTCTCAGTCGCTCAGGTAATCAGTAATGATATGTTCTGGTTCTGTCGGTGAAGCAGCAGCTCCTCAACGAGGCGTATAACCTGGTGGTGGACGCGGTTCTGGGTCCCGAAACGGACCTGGCGTCGGTGGGCGAGCCCGTGACCGCAGTTCTGCAGACTCTACGAGGACTCCGCGTCCCGATCGCCAGCCTGGACATCCCGTCAGGTGCCGAGGTTACGACCTGTGCACGAGCGTGCTCTCCCACAGAACCGTTACGGGTTCCCATCATGCATTTTCATTTTAATAAAATTTTCTTAAAGAAATGACTCGTAAACATACTTTATCAGCAGAAGATTTAATGTACCCCCTTTTAGGGGTTTAGGACTTATCTCAACGGGACCTTCCTGGTAAAATAAATAAATAAATTCAGTTTTTTTATGCATTTTATTTTTAATACAATTTTCCGAATTAAACAACTCGTTAACACTTTATCAGCAGAACAATTCATGTATAGAACTTTTTAGAGGTTCCCATCATGCATTTAGTTTTTTTTAATGCATTTTAATTTTAATAGAATTTTCTGAATTAAACAACTCGTTAACATAATTTATCAGTAGAACATTTTATAGAAGCTTTTAAGAGGTTCCCATCATGCATTTAATTTTTATGCATTAATTTTCTGCTGATAAAATATGTTGAAGATTTTATTACAATGTCATGTATAGAACCTTTTAGGGGTTCCCATCATGCAGTTTATTTTTATGAAATAGAAAATGAGGATAAAAAATAAAATTTGGGGGGGGGGGGGGGACGTAAAAACATTTCTCCTTGTATAGAACCTTTTTTGGCATGAAGGGTTTTTTAAAATGAGTCCAAAACACTAGAGTTCTCTAGAAGCACGTTCCCTCCATGAACACCTGTGTGTGTGTGTGTGTGCAGGCTGGGATGCGGATGACGCTCGTCCTGACGGCATCAGTCCTGCGCTCCTGGTCTCCCTGATGATCCCCAAGCGGTGCGCTCGGAGTTTCCCCGGATCTCACTTCCTGGCGGGACGCTTTCTGCCGTACGACCTCCAGAGGAAGTACGAGCTGAACCTGCCCCGCTTCACTGGGACCGAGCCGGTGGTGGAGCTGTGACCTCATGTGTGTGTGTGTGTGTGTGGGTCGAGCGACACAAACACCACTCAACTACAGTCATGTGAATCTTCCACTTTATTAAAGTATAAATGTTTGCTCCACGTTCTTCCAGTGTTACATTTACTAAATAAATCGCTTTTGTGTCCAAACTCTCATGTTGCTGATAAATGACCATTTCAAACCGGCGAGATTTCTGACATTTAAACATTTACTCTCTTAAATGCAAATCAACGTCATCACAGTGTAAATCTGGACCTTCAACACTCATATTTACTCATTTATGACAGAAACGCTCCTCGGGTGTGGCCGTAAAACATTAAGTCCGGGTTTATGAAGCAACATTTAAGACTTTTAAAATACCTTTTTAGGACTAACGTAAAGAAAGTGTTAGGAATAAATTGACGGGAACACATTTACGCCAATATACTCTGAGAAACTTCCAGTAGATTTGTTCATTCACTCCACAAACCAGTGGCTTGAATCGCAATAGAATATGGGAATAACTTTTACTCTATTGTCTTAAGTTTCTTAATATTCTGTATCTCCAGTAAATGTATCTTGATTTAAAGTCTTGTTTTCTGCTAAATTTATCAAAATGAAGCAAGTTTATGATTAAAAGAACAAATATCCACCAATGGACTCAGAAAAATCTTAATTTAAAGGGACATTTTCATAAGTTATCAACAGATATTTGTTCTTGTTCAATTCTATGATATAAGACATTTTAAATTTGCATCTCAAGTAAAACTATCTTGATTTAAAGTTGTTTTGGAAAATACTGAGAAAGATATTTATTTTTTGCAATGTCTGCAACATTTAAGGCCATGACTTTAAGACATTCTGCTGTTCTTTATGGCCTCAATGTGTGTTCGGCAATGAAAGAGTGTGTAAGATCTGCAGAAACGCTCACAAGTGCACATTTACACACTCAACATCCATTAATCACAGCAACTCTTCCTCTGATCTTCATCACCCTAGACCAGAAGAAACGCAGATCAGATTCTACTGTTAACTCCACATGATATAAGATGTTAAACCGATGCAATACCGACCTCAGGCGTTCCTGTCGGGGATCGTCGCCCGTCCTCGAACACCAGCAGAAATTATCCTGAATAAAAGCAAAGAAAGAAAATGAACCCCTCAAACGCAGGACTCGCATATCAGCAGAACGAGCTCGAGTCTCGGAGCAGACAGTGCTAATGTACACATATTGAGCTGTGTGTGTGTGTGTGTGTGATCAGGAGTCCGAGACGCCAGGGTGGCTCAGCTCTACATGCAGACGCAGCTGAAGCACAGTAAACATGACGCTCAGAGAACACACACACTCAGGGAAAGAGGAGAGCAAAGGTTACCTCACACACTACTGACTAGCAGAGCAGCGCAGCGTTCCGGACTCGCGTCGGACGGGATCCGGGTTCGAGTCTTTACAGGAGCAGAACGCTTGGACTCAACGCAGCATTGGTGAAACACACTGAACACACTCTAAACTCAGTTCATATCAGAGTTCACCTGGAGAAGACAGGCATCGTGAAGGCCAAGGCAAACCTTAATCACCCGAGCAGTGCTGGAGTTTAGACTAACATGATTGAGTTATTAATGTGCAGCTGATGTTACGCTAACTCCGAAATACATCAGTTTAGTTTAAGCATCTATTAATCCTCACGCTTTAGTTCATCATCAGGAACACACATCTCTAGCTCAGCTCTCAACCCTTCTGATGAGCCTGTTCATTAATTAACTCTCATTGCATAAAGAAAAGCACATCCACTCGTTCCGATTTCTGTATCTGTGTTTGTGCGTCACAGGTGTGCAGTTCCGCTACACGAGTTTTAAAATCAGTAATGAAAATAAGTGTGCCAAATTATATTCAATTACAAAAATTATCTGCACTCAGATAGGCAACATTTACATTTTTTTAATGCACGACTAACAGATATAATTAGGACGAGCACTTGCACAAAATTATTATATTCAATAATTTTTAAAAACTACAATTTCATAATTATTTGTCATTAGTCGGAATATTTTTAGCTCACTCACTTAACGCAAGAAAGTTCTTTAATTCATTTAAATAAGCTACATTTTAGACTTTTTTGAATGCACGAATACTAGAGTAATTAGAACAAGCACTAATATTAAATTCAAACTTACACTAATTTTCATTAAATTTATTGCAGAGCTAAATTTTCAATTTTGAAAAGCTACAATACTTGTTACTCTTAATTTTTTTTTCTTTAAGGATGAGCTAGCTAAATATAAAATGATTAATTCTCTGCATTTAAATCAGTTACTAATATCTTAATGCATGACAATAAAATGACTGAATTTAATAATTTAGCCATTTCTAAATTAAACTGCAATTTACACTGATTACTTTGCTACTGTTAGTTTAAAATACTATTTCTGTTATGCATTCAATTTTAAAAAGCTACAATTTAATAATTACTATTTATTTATGGCACACTCATTCTTAAAGCAAAAAAAAAAAAAAAAAAGTAATTGGCTACATTTACTCATTTAAAGCTCGACAAATATACAGCAAATAAAATGGGCATGTGCGCCAAAATTCAATAATTTAATGTCAGCCACAACTGAAGTTATTTTTAATGGGTAATGCATGAGCAGAAGTGTTTAACCACTTCAACTCTGCAGCATATTTTGAATTTTTTAGAGAATTAGGAATATATGACTTTAAAAGAGCGTCCTGCCCACATACATTGGAGTAAATGGATAAAAATGGTCTCATTTTACAGAAAACACTCTAAATTTTAACACAGTGGTGAAATATTGCATATATTTTATTGTATTTATTCACAATGTTTTGATAAATACATAAAAAATCTCATTTTTTTATACTTTTTTTTTAATACTTTTTAAAAAAAAATCTGTAACTTTGGACCTGTTTTGTCTATGTCTCTTCGGAAAGTTTCTTTCGATTCCACTAGGTGGCAGTAAACAGGGGCAAAAAGAATTTTTTTGATAACTCATTGTACTGAAAAGTTATTGAGATTTATCTGAAAGGAGTCACTATGACTATGATCAAACTAAACTCTTATGAAGCTCATGTTCTTCCCAGACTTGTAGATTGTTTTGAAAGGCAACAACAGAATTCAAAGCGTTTGAACAAATCGTTTCGTTTAATAGGCTCCATGAAGCCACAATTGAAGAGCAAAAAAGAATAAAAACAAAAACAAAATAGTGAGTCAAATTCTGATACAAAGAAAAAACAAAGAGCACAAGGATTTTTTCCCAGTTCTGGAGTGTACTGTTAACAATTTCTGGTTCTCTTTTCAAGTAAATATTCGATATATATTAGTCAAGAGTCCATGATTAAAATGCAGGCGTCGAGCAGAGACACAGACCCTCGAGAACAGCAGCGACGGCCACCAGGCGGAAAGGAATTCACTTTTTGGAAACTGGACAAATCAATGCCTGGCTTAGCAAAGTAACAAAAGGAGCCGTTCTCTTAATGAGAGACTAGATCTACTGGAACAGAGGCTTCGTTGAGCAAACACACTCTACTCCCCGTGAAGCACAGGGACATTGGTCAAATATAACGTTTAAAGGTGGAGGAACCAGTCGGCGCTCTTCGTGAAACGTGAACATTCATTCGTTCACTGCTTGATGAACAGAAACGGCCTTTTCTTAAAGTACAAGAACAGAACAGAAACAGGGAGAACAGCTACAAAACAAAATCCAAGAATAGATCCATGAGTCTTTAGAAACGCTCGGCCAGTGTCGTGTCGGGTCTTGGGTTTTACTTGTGTACAGCTGAGGAGGAAGTATCACACATCAAGACACTGAAGAATCTCAACAGGTTTAAGACACAAAATCCCTCTAGCTAACCAACCAGAGCAAAGACAGGAAAACAGGGTCGTTTCGAGCGGTCTGGAGAATGAGAGCGCAACCGTTCCTCCAATGGAGATGATCGGATCATTCAGTTTGGGTTGTTTTTTTGAGTACTTGTCATGAAGCTTGAGATTCAAATTGAGAATTGGGGTTAATAAAACACAAATGCTTTAATGCCACATGTAAAAAAAAGGAGAAAAAAAGGGTAATGTGGTAAAAAAGTCTTGACTAATCCGCCCCGGTTGAGGAAACTCAAGAACAGCCTGTTTTGCCAGTCTGCGGCGACATGCTCATATGGGGATGGTAGAGGCGAAGCTAATACGTACCATAGCTATCATAGCTATCTCTGTAAGAGCCGCCTCGATCGCCGTAACTGGAACTCCTGCACACAGAGACACACACGCGTGAGAAACGCAACACTGGGTTCACTTAAATTAAATATAATAATAATAATTTCAGACCAACTGCTGACATATTGCATCAATTCTTGCGGTCCAAAGCAAAACCTTTTTTTTTTTTAAAATCTAATTGCATTCTAGCGTCAAAAACACTTAATGCAATCCAA
The DNA here is from genome assembly GCA_030578255.1 of Tiaroga cobitis. Lineage (NCBI taxonomy): Eukaryota > Metazoa > Chordata > Actinopteri > Cypriniformes > Leuciscidae > Tiaroga > Tiaroga cobitis. Next base: position 53,624,114 of record CM060592.1, on the reverse strand, counting down.
GTGTTGCGGTCTAACGTCAAACATTTCATTATGGCGGTAATTGTGGCGGTCTAACGTCAAAAAACGTTTAATTGTGTCGGTCTAACGTCAAAAACCGTTTAATTGTGGCGGTCTAACGTTTAATTGTGGTGGTCTAACGTCAAAAAACGTTTAATTGTGGCGGTCTAACGTAAAAAACCGTTTAATTGTGGCGGTCTAACGTTTAATTGTGGTGGTCTAACGTCAAAAAACGTTTAATTGTGGCGGTCTAACGTTTAATTGTGGTGGTCTAACGTCAAAAACCGTTTAATTGTGGCGGTCTAACGTAAAAAAACCGTTTAATTGTGGCGGTCTAACGTTTAATTGTGGTGGTCTAACGTCAAAAACCGTTTAATTGTGGCGGTCTAACGTCAAAAACCGTTTAATTGTGGCGGTCTAACGTCAAAAAACATTTAATTGTGGCGGTCTAACGTCAAAAACCGTTTAATTGTGGCGGTCTAACGTTTAATTGTGGCGGTCTAACGTTTAATTGTGTCGGTCTAACGTCAAAAACCGTTTAATTGTGGCGGTCTAACGTTTAATTGTGGTGGTCTAACGTCAAAAAACGTTTAATTGTGGCGGTCTAACGTTTAATTGTGGTGGTCTAACGTCAAAAACCGTTTAATTGTGGCGGTCTGACGTCAAAAACCGTTTAATTGTGGCGGTCTAACGTCAAAAAACCGTTTAATTGTGGCGGTCTAACGTCAAAAACCGTTTAATTGTGGCGGTCTAACGTCAAAAAACCGTTTAATTGTGGTGATCTAACGTCAAAAAAACGTTTAATTGTGGCGGTCTAACGTCAAAAACCGTTTAATTGTGGCGGTCTGACGTCAAAAACCGTTTAATTGTGGCGGTCTAACGTCAAAAACCGTTTAATTGTGGCGGTCTGACATCAAAAACCGTTTAATTGTGGCGGTCTAACGTCAAAAAACGTTTAATTGTGGCGGTCTAACGTCAAAAAACGTTTAATTGTGGCGTCTAACGTCAAAAACCGTTTAATTGTGGCGGTCTAACGTTTAATTGTGGTGGTCTAACGTCAAAAACCATTTAATTGTGGCGGTCTAACGTCAAAAAAACGTTTAATTGTGGTGGTCTAACGTCAAAAACCGTTTAATTGTGGCGGTCTAACGTTTAATTGTGGTGGTCTAACGTCAAAAACAGTTTAATTGTGGTGGTCTAACGTCAACAACCGTTTAATTGTGGCGGTCTAACGTTTAATTGTGGTGGTCTAACGTCAAAAAACGTTTAATTGTGGCGGTCTGACGTCAAAAACCGTTTAATTGTGGCGGTCTAACGTCAAAAAACGTTTAATTGTGGCGGTCTAACGTCAAAAACCGTTTAATTGTGGCGGTCTAACGTCTAATTGTGGTGGTCTAACGTCAAAAAACGTTTAATTGTGGCGGTCTGACGTCAAAAACCGTTTAATTGTGGCGGTCTAACGTCAAAAAACGTTTAATTGTGGCGGTCTAACGTCAAAAACCGTTTAATTGTGGCGGTCTAACGTTTAATTGTGTCGGTCTAACGTCAAAACCCTTTTAATTGTGGCGGTCTAACGTTTAATTGTGGTGGTCTAACGTCAAAAACCGTTTAATTGTGGCGGTCTGACGTCAAAAACTGTTTAATTGTGGCGGTCTAACTTCAAAAACCGTTTAATTGTGGGGGTCTAACGTTTAATTGTGTCGGTCTAACGTCAAAAACCGTTTAATTGTGGCGGTCTGACGTCAAAAACTGTTTAATTGTGGCGGTCTAACTTCAAAAACCGTTTAATTGTGGGGGTCTAACGTTTAATTGTGTCGGTCTAACGTCAAAAACCGTTTAATTGTGGCGGTCTGACGTCAAAAACTGTTTAATTGTGGCGGTCTAACTTCAAAAACCGTTTAATTGTGGGGGTCTAACGTTTAATTGTGTCGGTCTAACGTCAAAAACCGTTTAATTGTGGCGGTCTAACGTTTAATTGTGGCGGTCTAACATTTAATTGTGGCGGTCTAACGTTTAATTGTGGCGGTCTAACGTTTAATTGTGGCGGTCTAACGTTTAATTGTGGCGGTCTGACGTCAAAAACAGTTTAATTGTGGCGGTCTAACTTCAAAAACCGTTTAATTGTGGCGGTCTAACGTTTAATTGTGTCGGTCTAACGTCAAAAACCGTTTAATTGTGGCGGTCTAACGTTTAATTGTGGCGGTCTGACGTCAAAAACCGTTTAATTGTGGCGGTCTAACGTTTAATCGTGTCGGTCTAACGTCAAAAACCGTTTAATTGTGGCGGTCTAACGTCAAAAACCGTTTAATTGTGGCGGTCTAACTTCAAAAACCGTTTAATTGTGTCGGCCTAACGTCAAAAACCGTTTAATTGTGGCGGTCTAACTTCAAAAACCGTTTAATTGTGGCGGTCTAACGTCAAAAACCGTTTAATTGTGGCGGTCTAACGTTTAATTGTGGTGGTCTAACGTCAAAAAACGTTTAATTGTGGCGGTCTAACGTCAAAAAACGTTTAATTGTGGCGGTCTGACGTCAAAAACCGTTTAATTGTGGCGGTCTGACGGCAAAAACCGTTTAATTGTGGCGGTCTAACGTCAAAAACCGTTTAATTGTGGCGGTCTAACGTTTAATTGTGGTGGTCTAACGTCAAAAAAACGTTTAATTGTGGCGGTCTAACGTCAAAAACGGTTTAATTGTGGCGGCCTAACGTCAAAAACGTTTTAATTGTGGCGGCCTAACGTCAAATTGTGGTGGTCTAACGTCAAAAACGTTTTAATTGTGGCGGCCTAACGTCAAAAACAGTTTAATTGTGGCGGTCTAGCGTCTAATTGTGGTGGTCTAACGTCAAAAACCGTTTAATTGTGGCAGGTTAACGTCAAAAACCGTTTAATTGTGTCGGTCTAACGTCAAAAACCGTTTAATTGTGGTGGTCTAACGTCAAAAACAGTTTAATTGTGGCGGCCTAACGTCAAAAACGTTTTAATTGTGGCGGCCTAACGTCAAATTGTGGTGGTCTAACGTCAAAAACATTTTAATTGTGGCGGCCTAACGTCAAAAACAGTTTAATTGTGGCGGTCTAGCGTCTAATTGTGGTGGTCTAACGTCAAAAACGTTTAATTGTGGCGGCCTAACGTCTAAAAATGGTTAATTGTGGCTGTGAAACGTAAAAAAAAAAAAACTCATTGTTGCAATCGGTCAAAAAGTGGACACAAGCGTTCAGCATCATCATGAGTGAGATCAGCGGTAGAGTAATGATGAAACACACACACCTCACCTGTCCCTGTTGTAGCCTCCTCCACCGCCCCCCCCAGAGGAGTATCCTCCTCCACCTCCACTCTTGTAGCCGCCGCTGTAGCTTCGGTCTCCGCCGTAACTACGGTCGCTGCTGCCGTAACCGCGGTCTCCACCGCCGTATCCACCTCCGCCTTCAGAGAGCAAGACATTAACACACGCAGCTTTGAGAACATGCCACAGCACTCGTACACTGTGAGAGATCAGCACCTCTCGAACCTCCTCTTCCTCGGCCTCCCCTGAAGAAACCCCCACCTCCTCTTCCCCCTCCTCCTCCTCTGTAGGATCCTCCACCGGAACGGCCTCCTCCTCCGCCGCCACCCTTCCCGGCCTCGTCCACGCGGATCGTACGCCCATCCACCGACTGCTCATGACAACACATCACCAGAGAGGGCGTTAGTACACAAATACTTGGAAACACAGTGGATCAGGCATTTAACCCATCATTTCAACTCTGATTGGTGTTTCTGCACAGCATCATGGGTAATGTAGTTTTTCACCATGATTTCCATCTTTATTTTAAAATAAGTTGAAATAAGGAAATTATGCACAGCATTATGGGTACTCAAAACGTTTCATTGTGCGTTTTAAATGCAGCCTAACGGCAACATTTTATTAATGGTTGCGGTCTGATAAATATTTCATTGTGTTTTAATTGTTGCGGTCTAATGTAATAAAAAAAAAAATAATTGTCAAACATGTTGAATTGATGCAGTCCATCAAAAAAGTCCATTAAATTTTTTTTATTATTATTGTTTTTCTGTTAAAGAGTTTAAATATTGTGGTCTAACGTCAAAAAGCATTTCATTGTTGCGGCCAAACGCCAAAAATTAAAAGTACACAAATACTTGGATGAACAGAAAGTAGATAAGCCGTTTTACCATCATTTCAACTATGACTGGTTAATTTTTCTGCACAGAATTATAGCAAATTTCTCATGACATCCACTGTTAAACATGATTTTAAAATAATTGAAAATGCATAAAAAAGGATTGTTGAAGCCTTTGATTAATAACCTCAGAACTTATGGATAATTTCCCTATGGACAATAGAAAGAGTTTTTCCATTGATACAATCTAATGAAAAACTTATACTTTTTACTTTGAATCAACTGTTGTGCTCCAGTGGAAGTCAAATCTAGAAGTGTCTCAGTGACTAACCTTTCCATTCATTCCCTCCAGCGCATCCTTCGCATCATCTGGATTCTCAAAAGTCACAAAGCCGAATCCCCGGGATTTGTTGGTTTCTCTGTTACGGGCCACATGAACTGGAGAGGCAAATATAATAATGAGCCCCTTATGTAAATCACAGAAAGCACACGAGCAAATCAAAATCAGCGCGGGCGCAGAGAGGCGCTGTGATTGGCGAGAGGGCGGGGCTTACCGTTGGAGATGGCGCCATATTTGGAGAAGGCGTCTTCTAGCGACTGTTCGGTGGTGTCGAAACTCAACCCGCCGATAAACAGCTTTCCTTCGTCAGACATTCTGAGCTAAAAACACACGAATATTGCACGTAAAAAAAAATAAATACAATTTAAATCTGCTCATATAAAGTACCAAAAAAAATCCGCATATTTATGACTCATAGCGGCCTGGCGGTAAAAATAGAAATAATGAATAAATAAAATGGCGGGAAGCGTGTAATACCCATTTAAAATAGACAATCAATCGGTTATTTCAATCTCCATCGTTCGTTTTATTTGATAAAACACTATATCTGGGTCAGCGCGAGCACGCTGCTTTATCAAACTAGGTCAAACAATGGATTCCATACAAACACACGAATGCTCGAATAAAATATAACGAGCGCAGATGTGAAACCATCATATGCGCATTATACTACATAAAATACTCGACCATTGATGGTAAAACTATCGATTAAGATATTGCAAGTTTATTAAAACGGTTGATCTCGGATGAGGATGATGAAGATCTCCATCACGCGCCGCCATTTTAAGCAGCGCGCGAGTCGAGAAGGCCAAACACGCACAAATCTTAATCAATTCAACCGTTAAATAAGATGCATTTAAATCTAGTTAAGAACACACCGAATAAAGTAAAAGAGTGTTGTTTAAAGTGAGGTACCTGTGATGTCGCAGTAGTAGCGGGCGGATGAAATGGCGTGTGTGCGTCTCTAACGCCTTCAGAACTCCAGAGACGCAGGAACGAGCCGCGCGCCTGTTATATACCCCTGAGCTCGGGGGCGGGGCCTAAACACAGCTCATTTACATACAAACCGGAATGAACCGAAAGTTTAAACGAACATTACACGTTCAAGTTTCTCCGTGTTTTGAGGCAGTTAAAAAAATTATTTTAATCCTTAAACCATTTAAAAAGGAGAAGTACTTGCCTTAAAACTCTCTAAATTACTGGCAATATATATGGATTAAACACGCCTGAAATGTACTAAAATAATTTAATGTAATAAAAATGTAATGTTACAATTTGCTTTTCGTGTTTTTTTAATGTTATTATGTTGTTTACGATATGCTGCTTGGTCTTATTGTTAATGTGTTAAACAATGATAATATGTGGATGCCTGTTTGTTATTTGAAATGATTTAATAAAGTAAAAAAAAATACAAAAAATAAAGATTTCCCTGCCATCTGATTTTGTAAACACGAAAAAAAGTTGAAAAGAACAGAATTTATTTGAGATATAACATCTTTTGTAGCATTAGAAACGTCTCTGTTGTCACTTTTGGTCACTTTAATGCAGTCTTGCTGAATAAATGTATTAATTAATTTAATCTTTTTTTAAACGTTTGTATTATAGTGTATCACAACAGTTTTCAACACTGATAATAATGTTTATTGAGCATCAGATCCTCATATTAGAGTGATTTCTGAAGGATCATGTGACACTGAAGACTCGAGTAATGATGCTGAAAATCACAGGAATAAATAGTTTATTACAATTTTGTTGTTGCATTTTGTTTCACTGTTTGTAATTGTGACAACATGCCCCGCTAACCACAGATGGTCAACATGTGTTGCTGAAATATACTTTTACAAATAAATAAACCTACTATTTGTAATAATGTGAGAACCAGCCCCGGTCTCCCATGTGCATTACAGTAATAAGTCAAGTCACATTTATTATTATAGTGATTGTACAGTGTTTCAGAGCAGCTTTACAGAGATAACATGAAAATAATGCAACAGAGTGTGTTTCCAGAAGACAACAGCGTCTCAGTCCAGCTTACGGAAGTTCAGTGATGCTTCATTTCTGTTGTAAAAAAGTTATTAATTTAGTTAATTTATATATACAGCCTCTCTCAGTGCAATACTGCACATCATCTGAGGCCTTTGGTTCCAGAGACATGATGAACATGTAATATCTGTGGATTACTGTCTGCAAACATGAGCTGCTGTTTTACATGTGAGAACGACCCTTCCCTTCATTCATAAAGACAAAGAGTTCCCCAGCATGATCTCAGTGTGTGTGTGTGTGTGTGTGTGTTAATCACTGCAGCGTTCATTATACATGTATGGCATGCAAATGCTGAAGTGTGAGAAACACCTCATACATACAGCCCCAACACACACACACACACACACTTACATACACACACACTCTCTCTCTCTCACACACGCACACACACACACAGTGATAAGCTAACCCACTTATTCATGTCTCCTCTTGAACAGTTAAACATTTGATTCATCTGGTTTGAATGATTTGATCTGGAATGATTTTTTTGTTCACATCTAAAAAAAACAGTAGGCCTATTTCAACTGGAGAGTGACGTGGTGTAAATAAAACATTAAAACAGTAAACTGTAAATAGAAACACCACAGAGCACGGAACAAATATCATGATTTCAGCCGGAAGTTGAACATGTTCATGAATCATTTGACAGAAGATAATAATGTCGTCACACCTTTGACTCTTAGAATATTTCTCAGGGTTTGTTTATTTTTACAGTCAATTTCTGCGTCGACACAAACCTTGAACTAGAATATTTCCTCAAGTCTTCCAAGTACAGGTGAATTCAAACATAAACAAAAGTAAATATAATATTTATTAGTTATATTAAATGACGAGAGTCCAGCAAATCTGAGTAACATCCACTGAAATTTGATTTCTTAAATAGGAATTTGCAGGTCTTCGGCCTTGTCGTGTTTTAGGATGCAGTGCCACTTCCGTCCAGTAGAGGTCACGTGTGTTCACGTTACACGTCTCAATGACGTCATGACGCAGATTTATCACTCTATCAAAACATAAATGTGTATATGGTTTCTATTAAGGAAAAACAAAAAACCTGTTAAAACCATTCATTTATTGAATACATTTATGATTTTGTGAATTGTCAAAGCCTTTTAATGTCTGTTTGGTTTATTATACCGTTTTTTGTATCTTATATATTTTTGTATACTTGACCCTGGCCCTTTTACTTTATTATTATTTATTTAATTTTTAAACACATTTTTTGAACAAATTTTATTTGTTCAAGTTTTGTAACTGTTGTTCAAGCAATAAAAAAAAAGAAAGAAAAAAAAAGAAAGAAATGTGATGGAAGGCCTATTATATAATATGATACCTGAGGATTTTTTAGAGTAATAAATATGATTTTAAAGACTCAAAGATATGTTTTTAGTTATGAAAACGTTATTTCTGAATATGATCTGAGCGTCCAGTTTTTTTCAACAAAAAAAATAAAGTTTTTTTCTAAGTTATGCGAACGTAAAGGGGACCTTTTTTCCATTTTTATAATTTTGGAAACATTACAGGGACGTTACTTTTGAACATTCTCTGAAACTAGTAACATTTTCAAAAACATTAGAGGAACGTCCAACTGAAAAATGTTCCATGAACGATGTTTAAATAATGTATTTGTGCTAATAGTAATAACATTGAAAACATTTGGTCTTTAATAATGTTAAGTAGAATCATCTTCATTATGAGATGAAAAGACTTTGATGACTTTCTAAGCCATAATTATGACTTAGTGTGACATTTTTTGTCACCATTATGACTGTAAGGCATAATTTCAACTTTATAAATCATAATTATGACTTTTTATGTCATGATTTTGACCTTTTTTATGTCATGATTAGGATTTACCGAAGCTTCCATTCTGCTGCGCGTTTCTTCCAGTGTTTACGGTCGCTGGCGCGCAAGCCGGAAGTGTTTTTGTCCGCGGCTTCTCTCATTAAAGGATTAAACCTTCTTTTACTGGATTAAACTTGTCCAGATCTTCTGAATGCTTTGAGAAGGGAAGATGTTTGAGATCAGACTGAAGATGTTTGAGATAAGATCAGTCTGAAGCAGTGCACGAGGACGAGCTGATGCTGCTGCTGCGCGCGCAGATCCTCCGCGCGCTGCCGATGCGCGTAACAGGCAAGCGCGTTCACAGGTAAACAACTAAAGTAGTTTACTCCCAAGTAATTTACTGCAGTCAACCAACAGGGATCTGTATCCTCTTTAAAAATTGTCCTTACTCTCCTACAATAATTAATACTCTTCCTGAGCCAGATAAAACTCCAATTGGTAAAATATGTTTTTCAGGAAAAAAAGATAGAAATAATAAAGTTATTTCTTGTAGATAAAGTTTCTGTTTCTCCTGTAATTTCATACTGGAGTAGATTATTTAAAAATTTGAATTGGGAAAAGATTTGGTCCTTACCACAAAAATATTTTTTAACAAATAAAGTAAAAGAAGTATTCTTCAAAATATTAAATAAATTTTACCCTGCTAAATATTTCATGATTAAATATTGACACAAGTTGCTCATTTTGCCAAGTTCACACAGAAACTGTTTATCATTTATTTTGGTCATGTTTCTATACTAAACAACTATGGGAAAGTATTGTCAAGTTTATTAAAGATAATATCCAGCAAGATATATCAGTAACCTTTAAAGACATTATTTTTGGATACTTTGACTTTGATCCCGATAAAAAAAAAGCCTGCTTTGTAACCAATTTAATTTATTTTATTGGGAAATTCTATATCCATAAATGTAAATTCTCCAACAACAAACCAATTTTTATAGTTTTTTTGAAAGAGTTTGAAATGTACCTTAACACCATCTCATCCTCAGTAAATAAGAAAGCAATAAAAACACTTTTATTTTGTAATGACTTTAATTTGGTTAGACCTACTCTAAATTTTGTATAGAATATCTTGCCCTCTTGACCCTCATTTTATTTTTATTTTTATTTTTTATTTTTTTTTTCTTTCTTCTTCTTCTTTGTTTTAGATAGTTACACACTTGTGATAAGATGACTCTGTACATATTGTTGTCATATTTTGTACAGATATGTTTGCAATTTTGTAACATAATTGTATGATTGTCATCTTTGTTTGTTTGTAAGCATAATAAAAAAAAACTAAAAATAAATAAATAAAAAACAACAACAACTAAAGAATTCTGCTCAATCACTGAATGCAAAAGACCCGGTTCATACACGGACCAGTTCGCAGAGATATGTTTCGCTACCGTTCGTCCCATTGAGTTATGAAAACATTATTTCTGAATGTAGCCTAAGCCTACCATTTATTTTATTCTTGGTTATGCGAACATTATATATGAATATAAGCCTCTGTTCATCCTATAAAGCGATTGAGTCTCTTGAGTCTCAAATTTTGGACTAAACTGCTTTAATTTATATGGATTAGTTTTAAGATCGCTTTACTAACTTTTTGAAGCGTAAAGTGGTAGTTTCGTAGATTGTCAATGGAGGGACAATCTCTGATTTAATCAAAAACACCTTTATTTGAGTTCCAAAGATGAACGAAAGTCTTCATAATTAATGACATAACTTTCATATTTGGGTGAACTATCCCTTTAATAGTTAATAACTATCCCATTTTATGTTTCTGCAATTGCTGGAAGTGGAATGTTCTACTAAACGTTCTATAACGTAAAACTATAAATATCGTTCTAAAACAATATTTATAGGGTACATCGTTCATGGAATGTTTTTTTCCTGAAACGTTTTATTTGGAAGAACTTCCAAATAAAACGTTTCAGGAAAAAAACATTCCATGAACGATGTAGCCTATAAATATAGTTTTTCTAAGAACATTATTAAAGACCAGGGGCCTCATGTATCAACACTGCGTACGCACAAAAACACGGCGTACGTCAGCTTTCACGTTCACGGCCAGATGTACTAACAGTGAAATTAACGTAAGAATGTGCGTTCCTCCAAGTAAACTTCATGTCTGGCGTACGTATATTTGTCGTGATTTTTGTCCGTTGGCGACTCATAGAGGCAATAAAGTGAAGTGGCAAACATTACACTACGAATTGTTCTATCGCACCACCAGCTGTCAGATATTGCTTATAATTTGTAATTGATAAATTATTTGACATATTGTCACACGAGTTTTATTAAAATATTATATTATGCAATTAAGTAAGAACATAGGCTATATAAAGCATGTCCAAATTGATACAACACGTCTAGCAATGGCAGCGTTGGCTTAACTAGGAATAAAAAATAAACTTCATTAATTCGGTCAGTAAAGATAAAAAAATAAAGGAATATTTTTATTTAGCAAGGACACATTGAATTTGTTTAAAAGTGAGAGTAAATGCATTTATAATGTTACAAAAGATTATAAGATTTCTATATCAGTTTGAAATAAATTTTTATTCATTAAAGAATCCTGAAAATACTATATCACGGTTTCCACGAAAATATGAAGCAGAAGCACACCGGTTTCCAACACTGATAATACTCAAAAATGTTTCTTGATCATCAAATCATCACTTTAGAATGATTTCTGAAGGATCATGTGACACTGAAGACTGGAGTAATGATGCTGAAAATTCAGCTTTGATCACAGGAATAAATTACACTTTACTGTATATTCACATAGAAGACATTTTCAGTGAAATTTCGTTTCTTGCTTGCTTTAGCCATGTTCTTGCAGGTTTCTTTTGCCAAATTGGACTACGTTATCGTTCGTGGAGCTTTTTTTTTTCATGAAACGTTTAGTTAAAAACTTTTTTTATCGTTACCACTTGTTTCAGAATAGAGAATATTCAAAAGTAGGCCTAATATTCCCATAATGTTTGAAGAATGATACAATATGGTTCCTTAACTTTCACATAACCAATTAAGAAAACACGTTTTTAAAATGTTTTGAACGTTCGTAAAACAGGTTTTTATAACAATGGGAACGTTAGCTGTGTTTATAGTCTAGATTACTGTATAACCAGTTACACCAGTTCTGCCCATAATAAACTAGTTTACAACATTATGATTTGAGCTTATGATTTGACACATTACTGCAGCTTTAATGTCAAACACTACATTTAAACCAAAAAACATTCTTATTGTGTAATATTATGACCTATAGTAAAACATTAACATTAAAAAATTAACATGACTTAAAAAAGTTATGCACATTATAGGAAAATAAACTTTTAAATAGTTAGCCATGTTTCATTACGTTTTCAGAATTGACTTTGGTTTATATAAGTAAAAAAACTTATATTAATATTGATATCCAGAGCTG
>CM060592.1:53604852-53607352 GCA_030578255.1 Tiaroga cobitis | reverse complement strand
ATAACGACTTTATTCGACTATTCCTTTTCTTCCTTGTAGGCCTGAAACGAGACTTCAAGAGATTTCCACGACGCACGCGCGAGAACTGAACTGCGTGCGTCGTGGAAATCTCTTGAAGTCTCGTTTCAGGCCTACAAGGAAGAAAAGGAATAGTCGAATAAAGTCGTTATTTTTGTTTGTTTTTTCGCACAAAAAGTATTCTCGTCGCTTGATAAACTTATAGTTGAGCCACTGTTGTGACATGGAATATTTAAACATTTTCTTCATTGACTCTCTGGGCCGTCCGGTGTCATTCCCTTAGGGAGCCTATGGAGGAGTGATCCAGCTGTCACATTTAATCATAAATATCTTCATTTGTGTTCCGAAGACGAACGAAGGTCTTACGGGGTTGGTACAGCATGGGGGTGAGTAATTAATGACTTAATTTTCATTTTTGGGTGAACTAACCCTTTAACAAAGATGAATAAATACTGTAACAAATGTGTTGCTCATTGTTAGTTAATGCATTAACCAGTGTTAACTGATGGGAGCTTACTGTGAAGGGTTACCAAAAACTTTGTTTAATGTGAATAGTGATATGATATTTATTAAAGTGTAAATTATTATTTATTTATAAATGTCTTTGTCACTTTTTATCATTTTTATTTTCTACCCCAAATGTTTTAATGTTAATACCTCACAAAAATATTTCTACATATTTTCCAATGGTTTCCAACACTGATAATAATCATAACTGTCTCTTGAGCATCAGATCCTCATATTAGAGTGATTTCTGAAGGATCATGTGACACTGAAGACTGGAGTAATGATGCTGAAAATCACAGGAATAAATTACACTTTACTGTATATTCACATAGAGAACAGATGATCTACACTGGAGTAATATTACACTGTTTTACTGTATTTTTAATCATATAAACGCAGCTTTGGTGAGCAGAAGAGACTCTTTCAGAAACATAAAAAAATCATATTTATTCCAGACTGTTGAGCGCTAGTGTAAGTATCCTGTAATTACAGATGAAACTCGAATATCGTGCAGAAGTTCAGTAATTCAGTAAAAGGTGAAACTAATATATTATATAGACTCATTACATGCAAAGTGAGATATTTCAAGCCTTTATTTGTTATAATTGTGATGATTATGGCTTACAGATATGAAAACCTTTTCACAATATTCTAATTTTGACTTTGGGGTTTTCATAATCTGTGAGGCATAATCATCACAATTATAACAAATAAAGGCTTGAAATATCTCACTTTGCATGTAATGAGTCTATATAATATATTAGTTTCAGGTTTTACTGAATTACGGAACTTTTGCACGATATTCTCATTTTTCGAGTGTCACCTGTAATAAACGTCCTATGTAATCTCTTAGAGACGGGTGTGCTAGTATTATGACAGATGAATATGATATTTAAACAGCGCCACTTCAAACAAACATGAAAGTCTAATACATGTTTGATTATACGCGTCATGACATCATAAAACCGTCACACTCGTTTACATCACATCATATTCATCATATCCTGTGTTGATCCCGCCGGACGGCTTCCCTCAGACACACAGGAGGACACATGACGAATGCTCATCTGGTCTGTTATATGCAGTGAGACTGTAAAAACATATATTGCTCAGGGAAACTCATTGTTCAGGGAATGAATGCAGTTCAAAACATGATGTTCTTCCTCTCGTTTTCCAGCACAAACATCTAAACATTCTTAAATCAAGAGACATTTACTGGAGAAGAAGCAAAATGACTGAAGATATTAAGTCTGGAAAATGTATGAAAATGAAGTGAGTGTGTGTTTGAAACGAGATGTAATATCTGCCAGTGGAGTCCGCTGTTATTTCTCCATGACTGAGACGAGATGGGATCGTTTCGACTATATCAACATGCAATATCGTGATGAAGAAATACGAGACTATATAGTTTAAAACATAAAAACTTTTTACTAAAATCTCTCAATTTCTTCTTCTTCTTCAAAAAAAAAATAGCAGAAAAATAATATAGAATTTTTTAAAAAGCCACTACGAGCTTTCATGCTGAAAAAAAAAAAAAAAAAAAAAGTGATTAAAGTCCCCGTGAACCGGAAGTTGCAAACGACTTTTCTCCAGTGTTGTGACGTATTTCCGAGAGAAACGGAATACTAAATGAGGCAAACTAGTGGGCGTGGCTTTTCTTCCAACTAGCACCTGATTGGATCTAGAAAAGTAGGTGTTTTCATTCCTACATCCCTAACCCTAACCCAAACCCTAACCCAAACCCTAACCCAAACCCTAGTATCTCTATCTTGAGGCCACGAGATAGTTATAATTAATTTTTTTGACAAAGTGGGACTAGGGGGGCTCCGTAGTTTTCCATTTGAATTAAGATTATTTTTCTGACTCCACTGGCAGATATTTGTTCATGTTTTAAACACAAACTCACTTCATTTTCGTACATTTTCCAGTCTTAATATCTTCAGTCATTTTGCTTCTTCTCCATTAAATGTCTCTT
>CM060592.1:53559852-53599852 GCA_030578255.1 Tiaroga cobitis | reverse complement strand
CTCTCTCTCACACACACACACTCACACACTCACACACTCACACACTCACACACTCACACACTCACACACTCACACACTCACACACTCACACACTCACACACTCTCTCACACACACACACACACACACCTCAGTGTTTCTGTCTCGTTTTCCAGCACTAATATCTAAACATTCTTAAATCAAGATACATTTACTGGAGAAGAAGCAAAATGACTAAAGATATTAAGATATTTTATATATTATGTGATTATTATAAATACTGGGACATATTTGAATGTTTATGATAAGGATTATTACATTGCATTATTGTGATTATTGAGACGGTCATAAGGTAATTGGGTATTTTGTGTATAAATATGTGGATATGTGTATCATAATTGTAATGTGTATATATGTGTGTATGTATGTTGTATAGTTATTGTTTTTAATGTATATGAATAGATATGTATATATATGGGAGATAAACTGTTCTATTTTTTTCTATGTATATTGTGTTAGTACATATATATATATATTTTTTTTTTTTGCTCGAAATAAACTTCAATCAATCAAGTAAAAATGTATCAAAATTAAGTGAGTTTGTGCTTCAAACAAGACAAATATCTGCCAATGGAGTCAGCAGAATAATCTTCATTGTGTCTGAGCTGAGCTTTACCCGAGCGAGTGTCCTTGTATGGTGATCGTACAGTAATGGCATTAATATGATGTAAGTTGTGGGAAACCCATGCGGTTGGTCAGTATGATGATGAAGTGTGAGTCATTTGTTCTGATTAGATGTAACACCTACGTCCGATCTCACGTCCGATCTCCAGTTTAAACTGGGCTTTCGCGGTTCCCACGATGTTCCCAGTCTGGCACACGTACAGACCCTCATCCGACACGTTCAGCGGCCGAACGAACACCAGCCTCTCTCTCTGCACCGACACACCCTCCGGCAGACGCCCGTCCTGCCTGAAACACACACACACACAGTGTCAGTTTATCATCTGTATCGTGTTTTAAAGCAATACAAAACAAGTACAAACACATGCTACACTTTTCTACTGAATCCAACAATGTAAATCATCTGTTTTCTATGTGAATATACAGTAAAGTGTAATTTATTCCTGAGATCAAAGCTGAATGTTCAGCATCATTACTCCAGTCTTCAGTGTCACATGATCCTTCAGAAATCACTCTAATATGAGGATCTGATGCTCAAGAAACATTTATGATATTATTAATGTTGAAAACAGCTTAATATTTTAGTGGAAATTGTGAATAATTGTATTTTTCTGGATTAATATTCCTCGTTCTAAATGTGCATGAGAGCTGATTTTCACTTCCTCCGTCAGTATCTGTGTTGAATCTGCTGTAGGTGTCTTTAAATATCCTCAGACAAGATTACGACACACCCTGATACCGACACACACACACACACACCGATACTGACACACACACACAAGTTCAGTATGGCGTACCACAAGGCTCAGTACTAGGACCGTTGCTGTTCTCTCTGTACACGCTACCCTCACACACACACACACACACTGTACTACGCTCACACACACAAACACTCTGTACATGCTACCCTCACACACACACACACACACACACACTGTACATGCTACCCTCACACACACAAGTTCAGTATGGCGTACCACAAGGCTCAGTACCAGGACCGTTGCTGTTCACTCTGTACATGCTACCCTCACACACACACACACAGTACTACCCTCACACACACACACACACAGTACTACGGGACTACCCTCACACACACACACTCTGTATATGCTACCCTCACACACACACACACACACACACACACACACACACTCTGTACATGCTACCCTCACACACACACTCTGTACATGCTACCCTCACACACACAAGTTCAGTATGGCGTACCACAAGGCTCAGTACCAGGACCGTTGCTGTTCACTCTGTACATGCTACCCTCACACACACACACACAGTACTACCCTCACACACACACACACACACAGTACTACGGGACTACCCTCACACACACACACTCTGTATATGCTACCCTCACACACACACACACTCTGTACATGCTACCCTCACACACACACTCTGTACATGCTACCCTCACACACACAAGTTCAGTATGGCGTACCACAAGGGTCAGTACTAGGACCGTTACTGTTCACTCTGTACATGCTACCCTCACACACACACACATTGTACATGCTACATCGTTCTTCAAAATATCTTCCTTTGTGTTCAGCAGAAGAAAGAAACTAATACAGGTTTGCAACAACTTGAGGGTGAGTAAATGATGACAGAATTTTCATTTTTGGGTGGAGTATCCCTTTAAGCAGTAAACATACATATTGCCATGAATGACATGCCGTCTGACATTATGAAGTGAAAATTGAGATATCAAAGTGAATCAGCCGCTTGCTTGTGGTTGTATATCCCCAGTCCAGTTCCAGTTTCTTTTGAGTGACGACTGTGAGCTAGAGATGAAAGATGGAGATTTCCTTTTCAATTATCCTTTTCATTGGAAATACGTCACAATACTGAGGAATGTTGGTGGAAACTTCCAGGTCACGCAGAATTAAGCAACACATGTCATTAATACAGCTGGATGGTTTAATGCAACAAGCGTGAAACTGATACTTAGAGATATATTTAGGCAATCTCGTGTTCAAGTTCACGAAGTTAAATTAATCTGAGGTGAAATCCTTGTGGAGAACGAATTCCTCTCGCTAAATTCCCGATTGTATGATTCCTTGTGAGATGAAATACAAAACAATTGTCTTAATGTACTGTAATGTACTCTCGGTTTGCCTGCCGAATTTCGCCATTTAACTAGCGAACTGAAGAGCTTATATATGTGCTGGGGGTGGTGATGGCGCAGTGGATAAGACACATGCCTTTGGTGTGAGAGACCCGGGTTCAAATCCACTGTGAGACACCAATGTGTCCCTGAGCAAGACACTTAACCCCTAGTTGCTCCAGAGGCGTGCGACCTCTGACAAATATAGCAATTGTAAGTCGCTTTGGATAAAAGCGTCAGCTAAATGAATAAATGTAAATGTAAATGTAAATATGTATACAGTGATAGGCGTCGTATTCCTATAGTGGAGGATCAGCTGAGAGTCACTGATGCGAGCTCGATTAGCGTGACCCGCCAGAACTGACGCTACGCTTGATATGCTCTCAGTGACGGGTGCGGAACAGTTAGTTCATCCGTTCATGACCTCAAGGCTAGATTACTGTAATGCTCTACTGGGTGGTTGCCCTGCACGCTTAATAAACAAACTCCAGCTGGTCCAAAACACAGCCGCTCGAGTTCTTACCAGAACCAGGAAGTACCACTGCATTGGCTGCCTATTAAACATTATATACATTTTAAAATATTGCTGATTACTTGCGCTCACACACACTCACACACTCACACACTCACACACTCACACACTCACACACTCACACACTCACACACTCACACACTCACACACTCACACACTCACACACGCTCACGCACACACCCACACACAAACAAACGCACGCTCACTCATACACTCACACACACACACACACAGGCGATCTGGTGGCTGTAACAACGCCAAACACCACATTAAAAAGATCTCGTGTTTCGGACCCTCACTGTAATTATCATCTGAGTATCATGTGACTCCCACAGCCTGTCGCCAGTTCATTCTCCAACAGTACCTGAGTGAAAACACCCTAACAAACTGCAAACACACTGCAACATATCATGCTTATTGTAGCATTAGTATTTAGTGTATTTCTTTAATTATACATTACTCAGCCCTGGAAGTGACACACAGCCGATCAGAGGATGAGCTTCTGCTGTGTGTGTCGGTCTGTAACTTCAGGACTGGTTATTATAAATCTGAACACCCCCCCCCCCACCACCACCCCCCACTCTCATTGTGTTTCTCAATATATTCTCTTGCTTGTTTCTCTTTAACACACAATCACAAAAGGCTGTGAACTGCAGCAGCGATGCATATTCACATGCTCCTTTCAGGATAAAATAAAAGCCTCAGTGTCGCGTTGCAACCCGAGAGAAAGAGAGTTTCATGCAGAAAGAGCAGGAGAGAGAGAGAGAGCGGGATGCTGAATGAGGAGGGTGGGGTGTGTGTATCGAGACGCACGCTGAGCCCTAAATAACCCTCCTGTCCAGTAATGATTGTTTTAACCGGCACAGAAACACAGGATTAAAGACGCAGTGCATCAACTGCAATTAACAGTGTTTGATGCCTCGTCCTGATTCCTGATACAACACGCTTCTGTTTAGTAAAATACGAGTACTAAATATCGTAAAATAGCACAAATAAATACAAAATACTCAAATAAATGACCAAATAGCAAATAATAAACTTAGCAAAATAGTGAATCAATTATTGGATCTAATGAGGCTGTTACACTGAGTTCTGACGAAGAACTAGTTATAGTTTGTGGCGATAAACGATATTTCAACATTTAGTAGCAAGTGTTCAAGTTTACAAAACTGTATATTCGGCGAGTTACTTCAGTGAAATGCTGTTGGATGGAGAGAAACTCTGATCACAGTTTCTGTGTTTTATTTTTAAATGTGTGTCTATTATCTATTTCAGATGTTCATAACAAAACAACCCACAACACACACCCAGGCTGAGCTGGAGAGCGTCATCAGCCTCTGTGAAACGCTTACCTGCTCCAGCTGATGTTCTGCGGCCGCGGGTTCCCCTTCACTGCACACCTGAGCTCTGACCCGACCTGACCCAGCCTCCACGAGCCAGAACCAACAATCTCTGCGTCTGGAGGAACTGACACACACACACACAGAGAAACTTTACTTTTACACTACCGCTCAACAGTTTGGAATGATTAAGATTCAATGTTTCTGAGAGTCTCTTCTGCTCACCAAAGCTGCGTTTATCTGATCAAAAATACAGTAAAACAGTGTAATATTACTCCAGTGTAGATCATCTGTTCTCTATGTGAATATACAGTAAAGTGTAATTTATTCCTGTGATTTTCAGCATCATTACTCCAGTCTTCAGTGTCACATGATCCTTCAGAAATCACTCTAATATGAGGATTTGAATCTGTTATATAAACTGCTTCTGTTTGACTTCAGTTTTCGCTACCGGTCTCCTGATGTCACTTTCTTTACACAAATGTTTTCTGTCAAAGTCACTCCAGTTATTGTTTCTATTGTAAAGACGTAATACATTAATATGCGTCTGAAACACGGTTTAAGTACTTCGGCACACACACTCTCTCTCTCTCTCTCTCTCACACTCTATCACACTATCACACACTCTCTCTCTCTCACAGTCACACTCTCTCTCACACTATCACACACTCTCTCTTTTTCTCACTCACACTCACACACACACACACACTCTCACACTCTCTCTCACTCACACACACACACACACACACACTCACTCTCTCTCTCTCTCTCTCTCTCTCTCTCACACACACACACACACACTCACTCTCACACTATCACACACTCTCTCTCTCACACACACACACACACACACACACACACTATCACACTATCACACACACTCTCTCTCACACTCACTCACTCTCTCTCTCACACACACACACACACACACACTCACTCACTCACTCTCACTATTACACTATCACACACTCACTCACACACTCACTCACTCACTCTCACACTATCACACACTCTCTCTCTCTCACTCACTCACACACACTCTCTCTCACTCACACACTTACAGTGCACGATGAGTGTGTTGCTGAGTCTGCCTGGGCCGTCGAGCGCCGGGTGCCACACCAGACAGTCGAGCCTCTGGCCGTTCATGCTGCGCAGCGGATGCAGGGAGAACTGTGAGGTCACGACCCCGTCCTCCCCGCTCCGGTTCTGCACCCGCCCGGGAACATCCGTGTCCCAGGACAGCAGCGGCGCAGGGTGTGCGACCGAACGACACAAGGCGGCCGAGCGGAACGACTGGCCTTCCTGCAGGACCACCGGATCCAGAGACGAGATCGGCCGAACTAGAGGACGAGGAACAACAGATGAAGTGCTTCCACTAGTCAGATCAACGATCCTTCAGAAATCATCCTAATATGGGGATTTGATGCTCCAAAACATTCATTATTATTATCAGTGGGTTTTTTCAGGATTCTTTGCTGAATAGAAAGTTCAAAAGAACAGCATTTATTTGAAATAGAATCTTTTGTAACATTATAAATGTCTTTACTGCAACATTTGATAAATGTAATTCATCCTTGAAGAAAAAAAATATTCTTTATTTTCCCCAAAAAATGTATAATTTTTTTTTACTGACCCCAAACTTTTTTGAACGGTAGTTTTTAATGTCACAAAAGCTTCTTATTTTAGAAGATTGCTGTTCTTTTGAACTTTCAATTCATCAAAGAATACTGAAATAAAAATGTAAATATTAGAGGAAACTGTCTGAGTTATGCATTTCAGAAATGCACATATACAAAATCACACTTAGCTAAAAATCTACTAATTTAAACAATGTTATAATTAAAGGAAGAAACAATGAGCTCATTGAAGTAATGAATAATTGTTTGTTAAAAACTGATTATGACATATAGAAAAATGTAGCATTAACGCATGTTGATCAGATTAATCAAGTCTCCTTCATTTATACAGCGCTTTAGCAATAGACTTTCACAGCAGCTTTACAGTGATAACAGGAGATTACAGTAACAGAGAGTGTTTAGGCTTTACAGCAGCTCTAGAATAAAGTTATTGTCCAGATAAAGTTAGTTTTGATTGATTCACTTCCGTTGTAAAGATCATTAGTGATTAACTTAGCGGCCGCTAACACGACACCGCTCTACTGAACACAGAAACTGTAATGTGTTCTGGCCGTTCATTCACACGACAGTGTTCGAGCTTGATCAGATTCATTCGTAAAACACATTTTTACAGCCTAAACCAAGGTTATTTTTAAACTGGTTAGTTCAGAAGATGTTGGTTTTGTATTGTACAGCAGATCAACCGATTAACAGACCTTTCCTTTTGTCAACAGAAGTGAAATAGAGCTTGTGAGAGTGGAAAGAGGGGCTCTTACTCCAGACGGTCAGGCTGATGTGCGTCTCGAAGTTTCCCGAGGGAAAGGTGGAGATGTGGCAGGTGTATGTGGCCTGATCCGCCTTCTTCGTGTTCAGGATCACCAGCGTCGAGTCGAGGGTCGGGTCAGAGCTCTCGAACCGAACACGATTCAGGAAATCAGGAGACGCTGGGAGACACAAACGCAGCGTTTCAGGAGGAAGACCATGTACATTACATTCAGTTAAATACAGTATGAGACATAAAACAATCACTGTATTGCCCTTAAAGTTTAAACAGGTTCACATGCATACAAGTTAAAAAATACGGTAACACTTTACAATAAGGTTCATTAATGTATTAATAACATGAACTAACCATGAGCAATACATTTGTTACCGTATTTATTAATCTTTGATAATGTTAGTAAATAAAAAATCCAGCTGTTCATTGTGTGTTCATGTTAGTTCACAGTGCATTAACTAATGATAACAAATACAACCTTTGATTTTAATAACGTATTAGTAAATGTTGAAATTAATTATAAATGCTGAAGTATTGTTCATTCTTAGTTCATGTTCACAATAAGCTTCATTAGTTAACTACCTTAGGTAAGTGCTACCAAAAAAAAAACACTTTGTTTAATGTCCTCATAATCTCCACTGCGACATCGGCTCTTTCCTCTCAGTGTCTGAAACCCTTCGTTCGGAGATTCAGTCTCTCTAAGCCCCGCCTCTCTGAGAGCTGCTCTGCTCTGATTGGTCAGAAAGCAAACGCTCATTATCATATCTGAATCTCAGCTGTTGATCACAGTGATGCGAACAGTGACGATGGCGTTGGTTTCACCGTCTCAATCTCAGAAAACAGCGTCTTCTCGACACGAACACGAGCCGAACTCTCCCAGTCTCAGATACACTAGTGTTTGAGGGCGGGGCTAAGAGACGCTGCTCAGCCAATCAACACCACAGGCTGGCATTATGCTAATTAGTCACAAACCTACGCAGGACTGAATTACTGACGACTCGTTTCAGTTCAGATTCACTTCTTTCTTTTGGGAGACAAAAACCCATTTATCTGCATTCTTATCTTAAAAACTATCATGAAAATATCAATGTGGTCTAGGATAAAGACTCTGGTTTTTCTTATCTACGAGTATATCATATAAAGAAATGGTTGCCTTTTTTATTCAATTCTGCTAGTCTTTTAAAATAACAGGCAAACTGCATTATTTGTCACAACAAATTTCCTTTTGGTAAATGTCATTGTAATGTGACTCCATTAAAACCAATCAAATCTATTGAGTTCCGCTCTTATTTAATTTGATAATATTCATATTCATCGATATTCAACATAATTATACTGTGAGAGTCTAACAGAAGGACGGACAAAACCAGTGACATATCCACTGATCTGAGAACTCTTGAGTTCTGCTCATGTTTTATTACCAATTTCTACACTATAGGGAATAAACTGATAACGTGAGAAATGTTGAAGGAGTCTGAATAAGTGTTGTTTTGACTGTGTTCAATCCCAAGAACCTGTAAAATTGTCAACATTAACTCACCCGCATTTCATTTCCAAACCAGAGTATTATATTTAACTAAAAAATACTAAAATAGCACCGTTCCAAACCAACTGCTTCTCTCAGCTCAAGCTTTACAGTTACAGTTACATTTGGGTCTGTTCTTCACACAAAAGATCATATGACTTCAGAAGACGTGGAATAGAGTTCATTAGTTATATTGACTACTGTCTGTTATCATTCACTGCCATTGTATGCAAAAATGAGCACCTTTGTGTTCCAAAAAAAGAGTCTGAAATGACATGAGGGCGAGTAAATAATGGCAGAAGAGTGTGAACTATTGTTTAAAGCAGTTCACATCCACACAGATGGCAGATGCGAGTTAGTCAACACAACACAACATTGAAAATATCCGTCGTGACAAACGTCTCTAGGTGACAGACACACGTCACAACACAACACATGCGAGTGTTTCCATCGGTCATTGACAGAACGGCTGCGGGGGAAATGATGCTGGTGTGTGTTTTGCTTCTTTGAATCTTAGTTGGGGACATTTAATATTCAACTATATTATTGATCTGCCTTACTTAAGGTGGCAGTGAAGCAATTTTCTTCTAGAAACAAACTTTGTTGTATTATTTTCATGTTATCTCTGTGAAGCTGCTTTGATACAATCTGTGTTGTAAAAAGCGCTATATAAATAAAGGTGTCTTGACTTAAAGCCTGTTGTGAGGAATGAGGACTATTAAGATTGTTAGCATTGTGAAATATGACCCAGAAATGTTCCTAACGGAGATTCACTCAATTAGTTTAGTCTTTATGAATGGGGCAAACACACCCTCGCTCACTCACACATTCACTCTTAAGATTATTAAAATGGTTCGGTAACACTATTTTACAGTGTCCTTGATGCATATGTTACATGTACCATAGTGATACAGTAAACATGAATAAATACATGCAACTAAACCTCAATCTGACCCGAATCGTCCCCTAACCCTATAGTAAGTGCATGTAGTTGCTTAATATCACTCAGTACTTGCATATATAATTACACTGTTACAACGACACCTTAAAATAAAGTGTGACCGATGGTTCTTTTAATTATCGGGGTCTTTGGGGCTCTTCTATGAAATCACTGCAGAAACACTTTTGGAAGCTATACTTTTAATAGTGTAGCACACACTCTCTCTCACACACTCTCTCTCACACACTCTCTCTCACACACTCTCTCTCACACACTCTCTCTCTCACACACACTCTCTCTCACACACACACTCTCTCTCACACACACTCTCTCTCACACACACTCTCTCTCACACACACTCACTCTCTCTCACACACTCACTCTCTCTCACACACTCACTCTCTCTCACACACACTCTCTCTCACACACACTCTCTCTCTCACACACTCACTCTCTCTCACACACTCACTCTCTCTCACACACACACTCTCTCTCACACACACACTCTCTCTCACACACACTCTCTCTCACACACACTCTCTCTCACACACACTCTCTCTCACACACACTCTCTCTCACACACACTCTCTCTCACACACACTCTCTCTCACACACACACACTCTCTCTCACACACACTCACTCTCACACACACTCACTCTCACACACACTCACTCTCACACACACTCACTCTCACACACACTCACTCTCACACACACTCTCTCTCACACACTCACTCTCACACACACTCTCTCTCACACACACTCTCTCTCACACACACTCTCTCTCACACACACTCTCTCTCACACACACTCTCTCTCACACACACTCTCTCTCACACACTCACTCTCACACACACTCACTCTCACACACACTCACTCTCACACACACTCACTCTCACACACACGCACTCTCACACACACGCACTCTCACACACACGCACTCTCACACACACGCACTCTCACACACACGCACTCTCACACACGCACTCTCACACACTCTCTCTCACACACACTCTCTCTCTCACACACTCTCTCTCACACACACTCTCTCTCACACACACTCTCTCTCACACACACTCTCTCTCTCACACACACTCTCTCTCTCACACACACTCTCTCTCACACACACTCTCTCACACACTCTCTCTCACACACTCTCTCTCACACACTCTCTCTCACACACTCTCTCTCACACACTCTCTCTCACACACACTCTCTCACACACTCTCTCTCACACACTCTCTCTCACACACACTCTCTCTCACACACACTCTCTCTCACACACACTCTCTCTCACACACACACTCTCTCTCACACACACTCTCTCTCACACACACTCTCTCTCACACACACTCTCTCTCTCACACACACTCTCTCTCACACACACTCTCTCTCACACACACTCTCTCTCACACACACTCTCTCTCACACACACTCTCTCTCACACACACTCTCTCTCACACACACTCTCTCTCACACACTCACTCTCACACACACTCACTCTCACACACACTCACTCTCACACACACTCACTCTCACACACACGCACTCTCACACACACGCACTCTCACACACGCACTCTCACACACTCTCTCTCACACACACTCTCTCTCACACACACTCTCTCTCACACACACTCTCTCTCACACACACTCTCTCTCACACACACTCTCTCTCACACACACTCTCTCTCACACACACTCTCTCTCACACACACTCACTCTCACACACACTCTCTCTCACACACACTCACTCTCACACACACTCACTCTCACACACACACTCACACACACACTCTCACACACACACTCTCACACACACACTCTCACACACACACTCTCACACACACACTCTCACACACACACTCTCACACACACTCTCACACACACACTCTCACACACACACTCTCACACACACACTATCACACACTCTCACACACACACTCTCACACACTCTCACACACTCTCACACACTCTCACACACTCTCACACACTCTCACACACTCTCACACACTCTCACACACTCTCACACACTCTCACACACTCTCACACACTCTCACACACTCTCACACACTCTCACACACTCTCACACACTCTCACACACTCTCACACACTCTCACACACTCTCACACACTCTCACACACTTTCACAGACCCTCACACTCTCTCTCACAAACACACACACACATTCTTTAGATTATCTGGGTCTTTGGGTTAATAGTGTAGTTGATTTTTCTACAAAAAGTTGTACTAGTTCATGTCTTTACCTTTAGGTCCTTCGGTAAAGTGTCCAATAATGATCTGTTCTCGTTCTTCTCCGGGTTTCTGTCTGGACCAGGTCACTTGCACCACCTTCTCGTCTCCCTCCACCTCGAACCGACAGGGAAGCCGAGTCTGTGTGTCGGAGAACGAGCGCTGGGACGCCGGCGGATCGACGAACTCACTGCAAACACACACTGAGAAATAAAGAGTCAGTGTGAGATCCGTGAACTCACTGCAAACACACACTGAGAAATAAAGAGTCAGTGTGAGATCCGTGAACTCACTGCAAACACACACTGAGAAATAAAGAGTCAGTGTGAGATCCGTGAACTCACTGCAAACACACACTGAGAAATAAAGAGTCAGTGTGAGATCCGTGAACTCACTGCAAACACACACTGAGAGTCAGTGTGAACATCTGCAAACATCTCTGACTGGGTTCAGTGTTCGAGACGAGGTCAGTGTGTGAGAGTTAATAATAAACCCGCACTATCATGATCTATTGCTCTTGCCCCGACAAACACGTCACAAAAACACAAGGACGTTCCCATGTCGAACAATGAGAGTCAGAAATAAGCCCAAAACCATCAATGCTCAATGCAAATAATAAAATACATTCCATATGGTTAGTTTTTGACATGTTTAATCAGTGTTATGGTGTAAATTCATTTGTCAGTTTGCATGCATTTAACGTTTTGTATCATATTTGATTTATCAGGCTTTTATGGCTCATAAAGGTCTGATATAGTGAGAATATGGAGGAAAAACAGCTACAATTTATTATTAGAGACTCAAACTGAGCAAAAATATGCAATTTGCTGCAGATGCTGATATCTATATGAGATTCTGATGATGCTTGTAATGTAAATTAATGAGATCGATATAACAGTACAGCAGATATTTACATAAAATACATATAAATATCAGCATTTGCACCAAATTGCATATTTTTGCTCAGTTTGAGTCTATAAATCATAAAACTAAGCATTTAAATATCGTCTTACTAAGAAATATTATTGGCAGATATTGATATTTTTATGTGAGATTCTGATGCTTGTAATTTAAATCAATGAGATCTTTATAACAGTATAATATACTTACATAAATGCATATAAATATCAATTATCTGCCTATAATATGATATTTAAATGCTTAGTTTTGTGATCAAATCTCTGTAGTTTAAAAATGTATAATGCAATGCAACACAATGATGATTGACAGATGAACAAATGAAACTTCCTCAAAAGCCTGATGATCATATTTGATACTCATGATGTTTCTATAAAATGATGATGGATAATCAATTAAATTAAAGTTGAAATATTATTGACAACATCAAAGTTATTTTTACGTTTCCTTGATAAAACCAGCTCAGACTTGACACAGAAAGACTCGAGCTGAAGGAGGACGTTTGTACGGTTATAATAACAGACTTTTACTTGATAAAAGAGTGCAAACTCAGTCAGAGACAGAAGGACTGGAGGAGATCGAGTGCAACAGGTTTACCAGATCATGTTGATGTTTATGATCAGATGTGTGTACAGTAGGCGTTACAGAGGACATCAAGTCTCGAGTAAAGCTGCATTACATGAGTTCTCATTTACACATCAACACCTCCTCAGATATTGCTCATAAAAGTGAATCAAAACACACTCAAACGAGCCACTCGTTCTCCTGCAGTAAATAATGAAAGTGGAGCGCCGGAGAAATGTTCGACTTCAGCAGATCTGAGCAGAGATTGAGACACACTAGAGATCTCTTATAAAGCGTTTACACTCAGTCTGTGCCGTGCTCATCACTCTATACACCGTAGGTTTGATTTGAAGGATATTTCTGCTGATTCTGCACTATTTTGGAAGTGTGTTGGATCTCCACTTCATGTTTAATGTAAAATCATCTTGAAGCAAAACCAGCACACACTTGCATTTCAAAGTGAGAGAACGAGACAGAAAGCAGAAGAAAGTGAGAGAGCGAGAGAGAGAATGCCATCTTGGAGTTCCGGTTATTGTTTGTCTTCGTCACAGACACACTGAACACACACACACACTGAACACAAAGACACTGAACACACACACACTGACACGCCACTCGTTTAAAATAACAATACATATCTTTACCTTCTCACACACTCACATTCACACGTTTGTTTTGTTACACTTGTGAGGACTCTCCATGGGTGTAATGGTTTATATACTGTACAAACTGTATATTCTATCCTCTAACACTACACTCTAAAAAATGCTGGGTTGTTTTAACCCAACTTTGGGTCAAATGTGGACATCCCCAGCTGTTGGGTTAAATTTTTAAATTACATTTTTAAGCCAACATTTGGGTTTGCCTATATTTGACCCAAAATTGGGTTAAACAACCCAGCATTTTTTAGAGTGTAACCTTACCCTACCCATCACACACACACACTAACCCAACCCCTAAACCTACCCATCACACACACACACACTAACCCGACCCCTAAACCTACCCATCACACACACACACACACACACACACACACACACTAACCCGACCCCTAAACCTACCCATCACACACACACACACACACACACACACTAACCCGACCCCTAAACCTACCCATCACACACACACACACTAACCCGACCCATCACACACACACACACACACTAACCCGACCCCTAAACCTACCCATCACACACACACACACACTAACCCGACCCATCACACACACACACACACACACGCACACTAACCCGACCCCTAAACCTACCCATCACACACACACACACACTAACCCGACCCCTAAACCTACCCATCACACACACACACACACACACTAACCCGACCCCTAAACCTACCCATCACACACACACACACACACACATTCTCTCTCTCTCTCTCACTCACACACACACACACACACACACACACACTCTCTCTCTCTCTCTCACTCACACACACACACACACACACACGCGCGCACACACATCTCTGCACATATTTCCTCCACGACAGTCATAAATCAGTGAGTAATGGTTTTTGAGGCTGGTTGAACTTTAATGATTGAAGAATGTCACTGCACCACATAGCAATTGAATCAACCATACACACACACACCGAAACACAACTTATGGAATCCCTGCTGAAAAAACAACCGCTAAAACACAACTATGTGTGTGACTGGTTTTAGTTAGTTTGTCGCAGTATTTATTAAACTTTATAACCGTTTATTAATAAAAACACAATGGTCATGTCAATCAATGCATTAACTAATGTTAACAGATAAAACTTTTCATTTCAACAATACATTAGTAAATTAACATAAACTTATTACTAAATATTAGCAATGTACTAATGTAAACAAAAAATATAAAGTAAAGTGTTACCGTAATTTACATATATAACCGAACTGACTGACTAACACACACACTCGAGTCCTCAGCAGTTCTTGAGTGTTTGTCTTACCCATCAAGGTGAAGACCATCACACCGATGAAGTTCAGGAGATTCGTCATGTTTCTGCTTTATTCTGTCAGTGTATTTCTATGTTATTCCTCATGTTCTCACGCGCTTTTCTGTTCATCCGTGTTAAACTGTTTTCTTAAGATCCGACATTTGTCAGCATTCAAAGGACTAAAAAAAGAATACAAGCTGAGTTTCTACAGGAACATCCAGAGGCTGATAAGCTCATGATTAAACTCTGTTTGAAGTCTGTGTTCAGGTGAGCGTTCGCACACACCTGCGTGTTCACGCGGGCTCCACCCACCGCCGGGCACGCGCACGTGCGCGCACACTCCCTCTCGCTCTTACTGACCTTTGGTTTGTGCACTAAACTATAAACTTATATTTTTTCCTCTTGAAACCAGAACTCTCTGTGGGGGATTTGAAGTGAATACCAGAAAACTCTTCTCTCTGAATCTGTTAGAGCGGAAGTGAAGTTTGAGGAATTCGTGGCTTTTGTTTGGTTTGGTGTTTTGTAAAGTAGAGATGAACAGGACAAACCAGTTCAGGAGAAAAATTCTTGACATTTTATGAACACCTACAATCAGGCAAATTATTTAAACTCTAATCTAGGGATATACAAAGTTTTTTTTTTACTTTATAGTAAAAGATTTAATAGCATTGTTATTATTATTGTTATTATTTCATAAGTCATTTGTAATTTATTTATTTATTTGATCATTAACATCATCTAAATACATTTAAATTACACAAATGTATATTTATGCAGGAGTTATTTGTGTTCTTCTAATTTGATTGGGCACGTGGTGTATCAAAGCTGATTTAAATATTTGTTAGTTTTGACCAGGAGCAAGTTAATTATTTAGTTTATTTCCCAATAAACATTTCCCAACTGTTTTATTGCGACACCTGCTGGTCAACTGTATATTTGAAATAGACATGAGAAGAGCTCAAGCATCAACTAGAACAGGGAGGGATTTAAGAAAGTTTTTTATTTAAATTAAAAATAATCATATTGTTTACTCATACATTAAGAAGAATTATTGGACACTGTTCAAGTTAAAAAATATAACTTTACTATGTTAATTGGCATAGTAAGAGCCTTACACACACATTGTACAGATTAACAACGTCAAACAATGACAACAGAGAAGAACTGGATATTAACAAAGCTCAATTATGTAGAAAGCATGTGGGTGTTCTCATGGCAGACGCTTCTTCTTCGTCCCATGCAGAGTGTCGTAGGTGTCCTGATCATGACGGCCCAGATCCTGAGGAACAACACACACTGATCAGACCAGTCATTCACTCATCAGACTCTCTGACGGCCATGAATCATAATCAGACCAAAGTCATTCCCTCATCAGACTCTCTGACGGCCATAAATCATAATCAGACCACAGTCATTCACTCATCAGACTCTCTGACGGCCATAAATCATAATCAGACCACAGTCATTCACTCATCAGACTCTCTGACGGCCATAAATCATAATCAGACCAAAGTCATTCCCTCATCAGACTCTCTGACGGCCATAAATCATAATCAGACCAAAGTCATTCCCTCATCAGACTCTCTGACGGCCATAAATCATAATCAGACCACAGTCATTCAATCATCAGACTCTGTGATGGTCATAAATCATAATCAGACCACAGTCATTCACTCATCAGACTCTTTGACGGCCATAAATCATAATCAGACCACAGTCATTCACTCATCAGACTCTCTGACGGCCATAAATCATAATCAGACCACAGTCATTCACTCATAAGACTCTCTGACGGCCATAAATCATAATCAGACCAAAGTCATTCCCTCATCAGACTCTCTGACGGCCATAAATCATAATCAGATTAAAGTCATTCCCTCATCAGACTCTCTGACGGCCATAAATCATAATCAGACCACAGTCATTCACTCATCAGACTCTTTGACGGCCATAAATCATAATCAGACCACAGTCATTCACTCATCAGACTCTCTGAGGGCCATAAATCATAATCAGACCACAGTCATTCAATCATCAGACTCTCTGACGGCCATAAATCATAATCAGACCACAGTCATTCACTCATCAGACTCTGTGATGGTCATAAATCATGAACAGACCACAGTCATTCACTCATCAGACTCTCTGACGGTCATAAATCATAATAAGACCACAGTCATTCACTCATCAGACTCTCTGACGGCCATAAATCATAATCAAACCACAGTCATTCACTCATCAGACTCTCTGACGGCCATAAATCATAATCAGACCACAGTCATTCCCTCATCAGACTCTCTGACGGCCATAAATCATAATCAGACCACAGTCATTCACTCATCAGACTCTCTGAGGGCCATAAATCATAATCAGACCACAGTCATTCAATCATCAGACTCTCTGACGGCCATAAATCATAATCAGACCACAGTCATTCACTCATCAGACTCTGTGATGGTCATAAATCATGAACAGACCACAGTCATTCACTCATCAGACTCTGTGATGGTCATAAATCATAATCAGACCACAGTCATTCACTCATCAGACTCTCCGACGGTCATACATCATAATCAGACCACAGTCATTCACTCATTAGACTCTCTGACGCCCATAAAGCATAATCAGACCACAGTCATTCACTCATCAGACTCTGTGATGGTCATAAATCATAATCAAGCCACAGTCATTCACCCACCAGACTCTCTGAATGTCATACATTATAATCAGACCACATTCATTCACTCATCAGACTCTGTGATGGTCATAAATCATAATCAGACCACAGTCATTCACTCATTAGACTCTCTGATGGTCATAAATCATAATCAAGCCACAGTCATTCACCCACCAGACTCTCTGAATGTCATACATCATAATCAGACCACAGTCATTCACTCATCAGACTCTGTGATGGTCATAAATCATAATCAGACCACAGTCATTCACTCATCAGACTCTCCGACGGTCATAAATCATAATCAGACCACAGTCATTCACTCATTAGACTTTGTGATGGTCATAAATCATGAACAGACTACAGTCATTCACTCATCAGACTTTGTGATGGTCATAAATCATGAACAGACCACAGTCATTCACTCATCAGACTCTGTGATGGTCATAAATTATAATCAGACCACAGTCATTCACTCATCAGACTCTCCGACGGTCATAAATCATAATCAGACCACAGTCATTCACTCATTAGACTCTCTGACGGCCATAAAGCATAATCAGACCACAGTCATTCACTCATCAGACTCTCTGAAGGTCATAAATCATAATCAAGCCACAGTCATTCACCCACCAGACTCTCTGAATGTCATACATCATAATCAGACCACAGTCATTCAATCATCAGACTCTCTGACGGCCATAAATCATAATCAGACCACAGTCATTCACTCATCAGACTCTGTGATGGTCATAAATCATGAACAGACCACAGTCATTCACTCATCAGACTCTGTGATGGTCATAAATCATAATCAGACCACAGTCATTCACTCATCAGACTCTCCGACGGTCATACATCATAATCAGACCACAGTCATTCACTCATTAGACTCTCTGACGCCCATAAAGCATAATCAGACCACAGTCATTCACTCATCAGACTCTCTGACGGTGATAAATCATAATCAAGCCACAGTCATTCACCCACCAGACTCTCTGAATGTCATACATCATAATCAGACCACAGTCATTCAATCATCAGACTCTCTGACGGCCATAATTCATAATCAGACCACAGTCATTCACTCATCAGCCTCTCTGATGGTCATAAATCATGAACAGACCACAGTCATTCACTCATCAGACTCTGTGATGGTCATAAATCATAATCAGACCACAGTCATTCACTCATCAGACTCTCCGACGGTCATAAATCATAATCAGACCACAGTCATTCACTCATTAGACTCTCTGACGGCCATACATCATGATCAGACCACAGTCATTCACTCATCAGACTTTGTGATGGTCATAAATCATGAACAGACCACAGTCATTCACTCATCAGACTTTGTGATGGTCATAAATCATGAACAGACCACAGTCATTCACTCATCAGACTCTGTGATGGTCATAAATTATAATCAGACCACAGTCATTCACTCATCAGACTCTCCGACGGTCATAAATCATAATCAGACCACAGTCATTCACTCATTAGACTCTCTGACGGCCATAAAGCATAATCAGACCACAGTCATTCACTCATCAGACTCTCTGACGGTCATAAATCATAATCAAGCCACAGTCATTCACCCACCAGACTCTCTGAATGTCATACATCATAATCAGACCACAGTCATTCAGTCATCAGACTCTCTGACGGCCATAAATCATAATCAGACCACAGTCATTCACTCATCAGACTCTGTGATGGTCATAAATCATGAACAGACCACAGTCATTCACTCATCAGACTCTGTGATGGTCATAAATCATAATCAGACCACAGTCATTCACTCATCAGACTCTCCGACGGTCATACATCATAATCAGACCAAAGTCATTCACTCATTAGACTCTCTGACGGCCATAAAGCATAATCAGACCACAGTCATTCACTCATCAGAGTCTCTGACGGTCATAAATCATAATCAGACCACAGTCATTTACTCATTAGACTCTCTGACGGTCATAAATCATAATCAGACCACAGTCATTCACTCATCAGGCTCTCTGACGGTGATAAATCATAATCAAGCCACAGTCATTCACCCACCAGACTCTCTGAATGTCATACATCATAATCAGACCACAGTCATTCAATCATCAGACTCTCTGACGGCCATAATTCATAATCAGACCACAGTCATTCACTCATCAGACTCTCTGATGGTCATAAATCATGAACAGACCACAGTCATTCACTCATCAGACTCTGTGGTGGTCATAAATAATAATCAGACCACAGTCATTCACTCATCAGACTCTCCGACGGTCATAAATCATAATCAGACCACAGTCATTCACTCATCAGACTCTCTGATGGTCATAAATCATGAACAGACCACAGTCATTCACTCATCAGACTCTGTGATGGTCATAAATCATAATCAAGCCACAGTCATTCACCCACCAGACTCTCTGAATGTCATACATCATAATCAGACCACAGTCATTCAATCATCAGACTCTCTGACGGCCATAATTCATAATCAGACCACAGTCATTCACTCATCAGACTCTCTGATGGTCATAAATCATGAACAGACCACAGTCATTCACTCATCAGACTCTGTGATGGTCATACATCATAATCAGACCACAGTCATTCACTCATCAGACTCTCCGACGGTCATAAATCATAATCAGACCACAGTCATTCACTCATTAGACTCTCTGACGGCCATAAATCATAATCAGACCACAGTCATTCACTCATCAGACTCTCTGATGGTCATAAATCATGAACAGACCACAGTCATTCACTCATCAGACTCTGTGATGGTCATAAATCATAATCAGACCACAGTCATTCACTCATCAGACTCTCCGACGGTCATAAATCATAATCAGACCACAGTCATTCACTCATTAGACTCTCTGACAGTCATAAATCATAATCAGACCACAGTCATTCACTCATTAGACTCTCTGACGGTCATAAATCATAATCAAGCCACAGTCATTCACCCACCAGACTCTCTGAATGTCATACATCATAATCAGACCACATTCATTCACTCATCAGACTCTGTGATGGTCATAAATCATAATCAGACCACAGTCATTCACTCATTAGACTCTCTGATGGTCATAAATCATAATCAAGCCACAGTCATTCACCCACCAGACTCTCTACATGTCATACATCATAATCAGACCACATTCATTCACTCATCAGACTCTGTGATGGTCATAAATCATAATCAGACCACATTCATTCACTCATCAGACTCTCTGACGGTCATAAATCATAATCAGGTCACAGTCATTCACTCATTAGACTCTCTGACGGTCATAAATCATAATCAGACCACAGTCATTCACTTATCAGACTCTGTGATGGTCATAAATCATAATCAGACCACAGTCATTCACTCATCAGACTCTCTGATGGTCATAAATCATAATCAGACCACAGTCATTCACTCATCAGACTCTCTGAATGTCATACATCATAATCAGACCACATTCATTCACTCATCAGACTCTGTGATGGTCATAAATTATAATCAGACCACATTCATTCACTCATCAGACCCTCTGACAGTCATAAATCATAATCAGACCACAGTCATTCACTCATCAGACTCTCTGACGGTCATAAATCATAATCAGGCCACAGTCATTCCCTCATCAGACTCTGTGATGGTCATAAATCATAATCAGACCACATTAATTCACTCATCAGAGTCTGTGATGGTCATAAATTATAATCAAGCCACAGTCATTCATCCACCAGACTCTCTGAATGTCATACATCATAATCAGACCACATTCAGTCACTCATCAGACTCTGTGATGGTCATAAATTATAATCAAGCCACAGTCATTCATCCACCAGACTCTCTGAATGTCATACATCATAATCAGACCACAGTCATTCACTCATCAGACTCTGTGATGGTCATAAATCATAATCAGACCACATTCGTTCACCCATCAGACTCTCTGACGGTCATAAATCATAATCAGACCACAGTCATTCACTCATTAGACCCTCTGAAGGTCATAAATCATAATCAGACCACAGTCATTCACTCATCAGACTCTGTGATGGTCATAAATCATGATCAGACCACATTCATTCACTCATCAGACTCTCCGACGGTCATAAATCATAATCACACCACAGTCATTCACTCATTAGACTCTCTGACGGCCATAAATCATAATCAGACCACAGTCATTCACTCATCAGACTCTCTGATGGTCATAAATCATGAACAGACCACAGTCATTCACTCATCAGACTCTGTGATGGTCATAAATCATAATCAGACCACAGTCATTCACTCATCAGACTCTCCGACGGTCATAAATCATAATCAGACCACAGTCATTCACTCATTAGACTCTCTGACAGTCATAAATCATAATCAGACCACAGTCATTCACTCATTAGACTCTCTGACGGTCATAAATCATAATCAAGCCACAGTCATTCACTCATCAGACTCTGTGATGGTCATAAATCATAATCAGACCACAGTCATTCACTCATCAGACTCTCCGACGGTCATAAATCATAATCAGACCACAGTCATTCACTCATTAGACTCTCTGACAGTCATAAATCATAATCAGACCACAGTCATTCAATCATCAGACTCTCTGACGGCCATAATTCATAATCAGACCACAGTCATTCACTCATCAGCCTCTCTGATGGTCATAAATCATGAACAGACCACAGTCATTCACTCATCAGACTCTGTGATGGTCATAAATCATAATCAGACCACAGTCATTCACTCATCAGACTCTCCGACGGTCATAAATCATAATCAGACCACAGTCATTCACTCATTAGACTCTCTGACGGCCATACATCATGATCAGACCACAGTCATTCACTCATCAGACTTTGTGATGGTCATAAATCATGAACAGACCACAGTCATTCACTCATCAGACTTTGTGATGGTCATAAATCATGAACAGACCACAGTCATTCACTCATCAGACTCTGTGATGGTCATAAATTATAATCAGACCACAGTCATTCACTCATCAGACTCTCCGACGGTCATAAATCATAATCAGACCACAGTCATTCACTCATTAGACTCTCTGACGGCCATAAAGCATAATCAGACCACAGTCATTCACTCATCAGACTCTCTGACGGTCATAAATCATAATCAAGCCACAGTCATTCACCCACCAGACTCTCTGAATGTCATACATCATAATCAGACCACAGTCATTCAGTCATCAGACTCTCTGACGGCCATAAATCATAATCAGACCACAGTCATTCACTCATCAGACTCTGTGATGGTCATAAATCATGAACAGACCACAGTCATTCACTCATCAGACTCTGTGATGGTCATAAATCATAATCAGACCACAGTCATTCACTCATCAGACTCTCCGACGGTCATACATCATAATCAGACCAAAGTCATTCACTCATTAGACTCTCTGACGGCCATAAAGCATAATCAGACCACAGTCATTCACTCATCAGAGTCTCTGACGGTCATAAATCATAATCAGACCACAGTCATTTACTCATTAGACTCTCTGACGGTCATAAATCATAATCAGACCACAGTCATTCACTCATCAGGCTCTCTGACGGTGATAAATCATAATCAAGCCACAGTCATTCACCCACCAGACTCTCTGAATGTCATACATCATAATCAGACCACAGTCATTCAATCATCAGACTCTCTGACGGCCATAATTCATAATCAGACCACAGTCATTCACTCATCAGACTCTCTGATGGTCATAAATCATGAACAGACCACAGTCATTCACTCATCAGACTCTGTGGTGGTCATAAATAATAATCAGACCACAGTCATTCACTCATCAGACTCTCCGACGGTCATAAATCATAATCAGACCACAGTCATTCACTCATCAGACTCTCTGATGGTCATAAATCATGAACAGACCACAGTCATTCACTCATCAGACTCTGTGATGGTCATAAATCATAATCAAGCCACAGTCATTCACCCACCAGACTCTCTGAATGTCATACATCATAATCAGACCACAGTCATTCAATCATCAGACTCTCTGACGGCCATAATTCATAATCAGACCACAGTCATTCACTCATCAGACTCTCTGATGGTCATAAATCATGAACAGACCACAGTCATTCACTCATCAGACTCTGTGATGGTCATACATCATAATCAGACCACAGTCATTCACTCATCAGACTCTCCGACGGTCATAAATCATAATCAGACCACAGTCATTCACTCATTAGACTCTCTGACGGCCATAAATCATAATCAGACCACAGTCATTCACTCATCAGACTCTCTGATGGTCATAAATCATGAACAGACCACAGTCATTCACTCATCAGACTCTGTGATGGTCATAAATCATAATCAGACCACAGTCATTCACTCATCAGACTCTCCGACGGTCATAAATCATAATCAGACCACAGTCATTCACTCATTAGACTCTCTGACAGTCATAAATCATAATCAGACCACAGTCATTCACTCATTAGACTCTCTGACGGTCATAAATCATAATCAAGCCACAGTCATTCACCCACCAGACTCTCTGAATGTCATACATCATAATCAGACCACATTCATTCACTCATCAGACTCTGTGATGGTCATAAATCATAATCAGACCACAGTCATTCACTCATTAGACTCTCTGATGGTCATAAATCATAATCAAGCCACAGTCATTCACCCACCAGACTCTCTACATGTCATACATCATAATCAGACCACATTCATTCACTCATCAGACTCTGTGATGGTCATAAATCATAATCAGACCACATTCATTCACTCATCAGACTCTCTGACGGTCATAAATCATAATCAGGTCACAGTCATTCACTCATTAGACTCTCTGACGGTCATAAATCATAATCAGACCACAGTCATTCACTTATCAGACTCTGTGATGGTCATAAATCATAATCAGACCACAGTCATTCACTCATCAGACTCTCTGATGGTCATAAATCATAATCAGACCACAGTCATTCACTCATCAGACTCTCTGAATGTCATACATCATAATCAGACCACATTCATTCACTCATCAGACTCTGTGATGGTCATAAATTATAATCAGACCACATTCATTCACTCATCAGACCCTCTGACAGTCATAAATCATAATCAGACCACAGTCATTCACTCATCAGACTCTCTGACGGTCATAAATCATAATCAGGCCACAGTCATTCCCTCATCAGACTCTGTGATGGTCATAAATCATAATCAGACCACATTAATTCACTCATCAGAGTCTGTGATGGTCATAAATTATAATCAAGCCACAGTCATTCATCCACCAGACTCTCTGAATGTCATACATCATAATCAGACCACATTCAGTCACTCATCAGACTCTGTGATGGTCATAAATTATAATCAAGCCACAGTCATTCATCCACCAGACTCTCTGAATGTCATACATCATAATCAGACCACAGTCATTCACTCATCAGACTCTGTGATGGTCATAAATCATAATCAGACCACATTCGTTCACCCATCAGACTCTCTGACGGTCATAAATCATAATCAGACCACAGTCATTCACTCATTAGACCCTCTGAAGGTCATAAATCATAATCAGACCACAGTCATTCACTCATCAGACTCTGTGATGGTCATAAATCATGATCAGACCACATTCATTCACTCATCAGACTCTCCGACGGTCATAAATCATAATCACACCACAGTCATTCACTCATTAGACTCTCTGACGGCCATAAATCATAATCAGACCACAGTCATTCACTCATCAGACTCTCTGATGGTCATAAATCATGAACAGACCACAGTCATTCACTCATCAGACTCTGTGATGGTCATAAATCATAATCAGACCACAGTCATTCACTCATCAGAC
Organism: Tiaroga cobitis; assembly: GCA_030578255.1. Classification (NCBI taxonomy): domain Eukaryota; kingdom Metazoa; phylum Chordata; class Actinopteri; order Cypriniformes; family Leuciscidae; genus Tiaroga; species Tiaroga cobitis. The sequence goes on along the minus strand of CM060592.1, from coordinate 53,574,092 downwards.
TCTCCGACGGTCATAAATCATAATCAGACCACAGTCATTCACTCATTAGACTCTCTGACAGTCATAAATCATAATCAGACCACAGTCATTCACTCATTAGACTCTCTGACGGTCATAAATCATAATCAAGCCACAGTCATTCACTCATCAGACTCTGTGATGGTCATAAATCATAATCAGACCACAGTCATTCACTCATCAGACTCTCCGACGGTCATAAATCATAATCAGACCACAGTCATTCACTCATTAGACTCTCTGACAGTCATAAATCATAATCAGACCACAGTCATTCAATCATCAGACTCTCTGACGGCCATAATTCATAATCAGACCACAGTCATTCACTCATCAGCCTCTCTGATGGTCATAAATCATGAACAGACCACAGTCATTCACTCATCAGACTCTGTGATGGTCATAAATCATAATCAGACCACAGTCATTCACTCATCAGACTCTCCGACGGTCATAAATCATAATCAGACCACAGTCATTCACTCATTAGACTCTCTGACGGCCATACATCATGATCAGACCACAGTCATTCACTCATCAGACTTTGTGATGGTCATAAATCATGAACAGACCACAGTCATTCACTCATCAGACTTTGTGATGGTCATAAATCATGAACAGACCACAGTCATTCACTCATCAGACTCTGTGATGGTCATAAATTATAATCAGACCACAGTCATTCACTCATCAGACTCTCCGACGGTCATAAATCATAATCAGACCACAGTCATTCACTCATTAGACTCTCTGACGGCCATAAAGCATAATCAGACCACAGTCATTCACTCATCAGACTCTCTGACGGTCATAAATCATAATCAAGCCACAGTCATTCACCCACCAGACTCTCTGAATGTCATACATCATAATCAGACCACAGTCATTCAGTCATCAGACTCTCTGACGGCCATAAATCATAATCAGACCACAGTCATTCACTCATCAGACTCTGTGATGGTCATAAATCATGAACAGACCACAGTCATTCACTCATCAGACTCTGTGATGGTCATAAATCATAATCAGACCACAGTCATTCACTCATCAGACTCTCCGACGGTCATACATCATAATCAGACCAAAGTCATTCACTCATTAGACTCTCTGACGGCCATAAAGCATAATCAGACCACAGTCATTCACTCATCAGAGTCTCTGACGGTCATAAATCATAATCAGACCACAGTCATTTACTCATTAGACTCTCTGACGGTCATAAATCATAATCAGACCACAGTCATTCACTCATCAGGCTCTCTGACGGTGATAAATCATAATCAAGCCACAGTCATTCACCCACCAGACTCTCTGAATGTCATACATCATAATCAGACCACAGTCATTCAATCATCAGACTCTCTGACGGCCATAATTCATAATCAGACCACAGTCATTCACTCATCAGACTCTCTGATGGTCATAAATCATGAACAGACCACAGTCATTCACTCATCAGACTCTGTGGTGGTCATAAATAATAATCAGACCACAGTCATTCACTCATCAGACTCTCCGACGGTCATAAATCATAATCAGACCACAGTCATTCACTCATCAGACTCTCTGATGGTCATAAATCATGAACAGACCACAGTCATTCACTCATCAGACTCTGTGATGGTCATAAATCATAATCAAGCCACAGTCATTCACCCACCAGACTCTCTGAATGTCATACATCATAATCAGACCACAGTCATTCAATCATCAGACTCTCTGACGGCCATAATTCATAATCAGACCACAGTCATTCACTCATCAGACTCTCTGATGGTCATAAATCATGAACAGACCACAGTCATTCACTCATCAGACTCTGTGATGGTCATACATCATAATCAGACCACAGTCATTCACTCATCAGACTCTCCGACGGTCATAAATCATAATCAGACCACAGTCATTCACTCATTAGACTCTCTGACGGCCATAAATCATAATCAGACCACAGTCATTCACTCATCAGACTCTCTGATGGTCATAAATCATGAACAGACCACAGTCATTCACTCATCAGACTCTGTGATGGTCATAAATCATAATCAGACCACAGTCATTCACTCATCAGACTCTCCGACGGTCATAAATCATAATCAGACCACAGTCATTCACTCATTAGACTCTCTGACAGTCATAAATCATAATCAGACCACAGTCATTCACTCATTAGACTCTCTGACGGTCATAAATCATAATCAAGCCACAGTCATTCACCCACCAGACTCTCTGAATGTCATACATCATAATCAGACCACATTCATTCACTCATCAGACTCTGTGATGGTCATAAATCATAATCAGACCACAGTCATTCACTCATTAGACTCTCTGATGGTCATAAATCATAATCAAGCCACAGTCATTCACCCACCAGACTCTCTACATGTCATACATCATAATCAGACCACATTCATTCACTCATCAGACTCTGTGATGGTCATAAATCATAATCAGACCACATTCATTCACTCATCAGACTCTCTGACGGTCATAAATCATAATCAGGTCACAGTCATTCACTCATTAGACTCTCTGACGGTCATAAATCATAATCAGACCACAGTCATTCACTTATCAGACTCTGTGATGGTCATAAATCATAATCAGACCACAGTCATTCACTCATCAGACTCTCTGATGGTCATAAATCATAATCAGACCACAGTCATTCACTCATCAGACTCTCTGAATGTCATACATCATAATCAGACCACATTCATTCACTCATCAGACTCTGTGATGGTCATAAATTATAATCAGACCACATTCATTCACTCATCAGACCCTCTGACAGTCATAAATCATAATCAGACCACAGTCATTCACTCATCAGACTCTCTGACGGTCATAAATCATAATCAGGCCACAGTCATTCCCTCATCAGACTCTGTGATGGTCATAAATCATAATCAGACCACATTAATTCACTCATCAGAGTCTGTGATGGTCATAAATTATAATCAAGCCACAGTCATTCATCCACCAGACTCTCTGAATGTCATACATCATAATCAGACCACATTCAGTCACTCATCAGACTCTGTGATGGTCATAAATTATAATCAAGCCACAGTCATTCATCCACCAGACTCTCTGAATGTCATACATCATAATCAGACCACAGTCATTCACTCATCAGACTCTGTGATGGTCATAAATCATAATCAGACCACATTCGTTCACCCATCAGACTCTCTGACGGTCATAAATCATAATCAGACCACAGTCATTCACTCATTAGACCCTCTGAAGGTCATAAATCATAATCAGACCACAGTCATTCACTCATCAGACTCTGTGATGGTCATAAATCATGATCAGACCACATTCATTCACTCATCAGACTCTCCGACGGTCATAAATCATAATCACACCACAGTCATTCACTCATTAGACTCTCTGACGGCCATAAATCATAATCAGACCACAGTCATTCACTCATCAGACTCTCTGATGGTCATAAATCATGAACAGACCACAGTCATTCACTCATCAGACTCTGTGATGGTCATAAATCATAATCAGACCACAGTCATTCACTCATCAGACTCTCCGACGGTCATAAATCATAATCAGACCACAGTCATTCACTCATTAGACTCTCTGACAGTCATAAATCATAATCAGACCACAGTCATTCACTCATTAGACTCTCTGACGGTCATAAATCATAATCAAGCCACAGTCATTCACCCACCAGACTCTCTGAATGTCATACATCATAATCAGACCACATTCATTCACTCATCAGACTCTGTGATGGTCATAAATCATAATCAGACCACAGTCATTCACTCATTAGACTCTCTGATGGTCATAAATCATAATCAAGCCACAGTCATTCGCCCACCAGACTCTCTCAATGTCATACATCATAATCAGACCACATTCATTCACTCATCAGACTCTGTGATGGTCATAAATCATAATCAGACCACATTCATTCACTCATCAGACTCTCTGACGGTCATAAATCATAATCAGGTCACAGTCATTCACTCATTAGACTCTCTGACGGTCATAAATCATAATCAGACCACAGTCATTCACTTATCAGACTCTGTGATGGTCATAAATCATAATCAGACCACAGTCATTCACTCATCAGACTCTCTGATGGTCATAAATCATAATCAGACCACAGTCATTCACTCATCAGACTCTCTGAATGTCATACATCATAATCAGACCACATTCATTCACTCATCAGACTCTGTGATGGTCATAAATTATAATCAGACCACATTCATTCACTCATCAGACCCTCTGACAGTCATAAATCATAATCAGACCACAGTCATTCACTCATCAGACTCTCTGACGGTCATAAATCATAATCAGGCCACAGTCATTCCCTCATCAGACTCTGTGATGGTCATAAATCATAATCAGACCACATTAATTCACTCATCAGACTCTGTGATGGTCATAAATTATAATCAAGCCACAGTCATTCATCCACCAGACTCTCTGAATGTCATACATCATAATCAGACCACATTCAGTCACTCATCAGACTCTGTGATGGTCATAAATTATAATCAAGCCACAGTCATTCATCCACCAGACTCTCTGAATGTCATACATCATAATCAGACCACAGTCATTCACTCATCAGACTCTGTGATGGTCATAAATCATAATCAGACCACATTCGTTCACCCATCAGACTCTCTGACGGTCATAAATCATAATCAGACCACAGTCATTCACTCATTAGACCCTCTGAAGGTCATAAATCATAATCAGACCACAGTCATTCACTCATCAGACTCTGTGATGGTCATAAATCATGATCAGACCACATTCATTCACTCATCAGACTCTCTGACGGTCATAAATCATAATCAGACCACAGTCATTCACTCATCAGACTCTCTGACGGTCATAAATCATAATCAGACCACAGTCATTCACTCATCAGACTCTCTGACGATCATAAATCATAATCAGACCACAGTCATTTACTCATCAGACTCTCTGACGGCCATAAGTCATAATCAGACCACAGTCATTCACTCATCAGACTCTCTGACGGTCATAAGTCATAATCAGACCACAGTCATTCACTCATCAGACTCTCTGACGGTCATAAATCATAATCAGACCACAGTCATTCACTCATCAGACTCTCTGACGGTCATAAATCATAATCAGACCACATTCATTCACTCATCAGACTCTCTGACGGTCATAAATCATAATCAGGTCACAGTCATTCACTCATCAGACTCTCTGACGGTCATACATCATAATCAGACCACAGTCATTCATTCATCAGACTCTCTGACGGTCATAAATCATAATCAGACCACAGTCATTCACTCATCAGACTCTCTGACGGTCATAAGTCATAATCAGACCACAGTCATTCACTCATCAGACTCTCTGACGGTCATAAGTCATAATCAGACCACAGTCATTCACTCATCAGACTCTCTGACGGTCATAAGTCATAATCAGACCACAGTCATTCACTCATCAGACTCTCTGACGGTCATAAACTCACTGTACCTGATAAATGTCTCCGTCTTGTTTCTGAAAAATACAAGAGGACAGTGAGATTTTGAGAACAGTCTTGCTCAAAGCTGTGGCATTTCCTCTCAATCATGAGTCAGAAGATGAGAGGATGAATATGAAAGAGATGCTGCGCTTACATACGGAAGCCCAGTAACACCCCATCACAGACACATCATGCTTTTATGACACAAAAACTCACAATTATGAATAAAAAATCTCACAATTATGACAAAAACTCACAATTATGATTAAAAAATCTCACAATTATGAAAAACAACTCACAATTGGGGACACTTAATATTCAACAATATTATTGATCTGCCTGCATTGACACCATTATATGAACTGAACTGAGCTGGACGATGACATCACGGCTCCCTTTCGAGGGAACGAGACACTGCGTCGATACGACACTTCGAGGAGCACCCGTAGCGTAACGCATCTGACGTACGACCGAAACTAATCCAATCCTGGTTGGTGCCGCAAACCCAATTATGTCATAAAATGTCGAAATTAAAATTATGACAAGTTTTTACCTTTTTTTTATAATTATGAGATTAAAAAGGCAAAATTAGTTAAAAAGTTGAAATTTTGACTTTCAAAATTGTCAATTTCAACTTTTTTCATAATTTTGAGTTTCCATCTCATTAATATGATAGTATGTCAAAGTTTGACTTTTTATGTCATTACGAGATTATGTCATTACGAGTCGAAATGAGCAACAAATGTGAAATCTTTCCATGAATGTGTCATTTCAACTTCTTAATGTCATAATTTTGGCTTTTCATTTCATAAATATGAATAAATAACTTTTTATGTCATACAGTAATTATGATTTAGAAAAGCATGTTTTCCCGAATGTGTCAGAACTGGGCTTCCGTACTGTCATCTGGCTGACTGAAGCGTTCGCTCCTACAGATTTGGGTTTTCACAGATTAAATTAATCATGACAAAAACCACTTGTGAAGAAAGAAAAAAAGAGACACGACAGAAGAAATGATTGTATAATACTCCTGTTGTGTGTTTATAGCTCGTGTTGTACGAGTGATATAGTGTTAGTTGTGTGAAACCTTTGCTCTGTTGTGAAGTGAAGTTGAATGTGAAATGAACTGAGTGAAGAGTTGTGAAAAGTGACCTCAGGACAAAAGAAACTGTGTGTGTGTGTGTGTGTGTGAGTTCCTGTTGACATCATTGTAAAGTTACTAATAGTCACTGGAATATTTAAAGTGGATTATCGAAATACAGAAACTATACAAATAATAGAGTCTGTGGAAGGACCTCATTTAGTGTGTGTGTGTGTGTGTGCGTGTTTGTGTGAGTGTGACTGTGTGTGTGTGTTTGTGTGTGTGTGTGTGTGTGTGTGTGTGTGTGTGTGTGTGTTTGTGAATGTGTGTGTTTGTGTGTGTGTGTGTGTGTGTGTGTGTGTGAGTGAGAGAGAGTGTTGTCAGAGGAAGAATAGAGTTGTGTGTAGATTCAGCAGAAAGAGAGCGACCACAGACACACACACACACACACACACTCACCTCAGAGAAACTGTGAGATAAACTCATCTGTGAACGACAACAATCAACATCATTACGTTCCTCAAACATCAGTTCCACATCAAACTCATATTCAGATATTCATAAGGACTAACGGTACAATCAGATGTTTTCATTTAATCCTGCAAACAAAGATTTGAGATTTTAACAGTAAAAAAGTCAAAGAAATGAGCAGATGAATGAGATGTTGATTCTCACACAACTGCACTTATTAACTAAACTTAAACTGAATATGAATATTAATAGTTTGTAGGAAAGTTTGTTATCTTTGAATGTCGGCGTGTGAAACCGTCTAAAAGTTGGTATTGTATTTTTATGAGGTTTTTACTGATAGATGCTCATTAAAAACATACATTTTACATAATATGAGTAATATTACTACACTGCCAAAACAAACAAACAAACAAAAAATGTGTTAAAATACAGTGAGTTTGTGTTTAAAAAAAGAACAAATATCTGCCAATGGAGTCAGAAAAATAAACTTCATTAAAAGTGAAAACAAGATTATTTTCCTGACTCCATTGGCAGATATTTGTTCTTTTTTTAAACACAAACTCACTGTATTTTAACACATTTTTCAGTAAACAAGACTCAATATCTTCTCCAGTAAATGTCTCTTGATTTAAGAATGTTTAGATGTTTGTGCTGGAAAACGAGACAGAAATGTTTTTTTTTTGTATTTTGTATTTGAAGGAAGAACATCATATTTTGCAGTGTGTGTAAATATAACATATTGTATAGTCTCCATAAATGTAATTTAATCTAAAAGATGGGTGTAAAATAACATGAATGTTGTGATGATCCATAATCTGAAGATGTGTGAGTGTGTGTGTGTGTGTGTGTGTGTGTGTGTTTCACCTTTAATCTGCAGTAAAGCGCGGTCAAAACGACGCCGTAAACGATCAGAATCCCGTCCAGAATATAACACACATTTCCTCCATTGTCCGATTGGGCGGCTGACAAACAACACAATATTTTACACACAAAAACAGGATCATAATAAAAGATAAAGAAATAATTAATAATCACACACATAAACAAACACACACATTATATATGTTTAATGTTAAATGTTTAAAGCATATTATTTGTAATGTTAAAAGCTATTTTAAATGTTTAAAACTTTAAATCAATATATTATAATGTTTAAATATTTAAAACAATTATAAATATATTACAATGTTTAAAGCAAAATTGTTTTATAATATATTTAGATGTTTAAAGTTAATCACTAATGATCTTTACAACGGAAGTGAATCAATCAAAACTAACTTTATCTGGACAATAACTTTATTCTAGATCTGCTGTAAAGCCTAAACACTCTCTGTTACTGTAATCTCCTGTTATCACTGTAAAGCTGCTGTGAAACTCTATATTGTTAAAGCGCTGTATAAATGAAGGAGACTCGACTTTAAAGCGACGTATATTTTTTATCAAATTAAGTGAATCCAGTTGTAAATTAATTCAGTCAAATTACGTAAATCAAGTCATATAAAATAAACCTAAAATTTAAATTAAATGCAGGTTATTGCAACATGATTCAGTATTTGTTTAACAGGGAGCAAAAAGATTTAATTTTTTTTTATTTAAAACAATAGTTTGTCCAGAGAAAAGTGCCGGTCAGGAGGGGTCGTGTTCTCGGTACCAAGAGATTTGCTGATAATCTTACCGACTCGTCCAGCATTGAGCAGGAGAATCAGACAGAAGTCCAGCGGCTGCATCTTCCTCTGAGAGACGAGACGAAGAGAAGAGAAGAGAAGTGTGAAGAGGAAGAGGGACTGTGGCAGAGACACAAGTGTCATTTAACAGGAAACTGTGGGCAGAAACAAACTGTCCGTTCAGAGACACCCAAAATACACTCTTAAACACACACACACACACGCAATTTCACAACTGCATCCTTTTTTTCTCTTCTTTTTTCCACTCATGCACTTACAACAATAAAGACCAGAGCTCGACTCCGTCCTGTTTCTCAGAGAAGCGAGGATCGTTGAAGACGAGAGACTGGAAAACAGCTTCTGATTTCTGCCGGAATCACGTTTAATATCATATATTTCTCTCCAGCACGTCCTCAGTGCAGAAAGTCATCAGTGTTTCTGTCTCGTTTTACGGCACTAATATCTAAACATTCTTAAATCAAGAGACATTTACTGGAGAAGAAGCAAAATGACTGAAGATATTAAGTCTAAAATGTATGAAAATGAAAACAAGAACAAATATCTGACAATGGAGTCAGAAAAATAAACTTAATTGTGAAAAATTTGTTTCAACTCCCACCTGAGATCACAACAATATAGAGTTTCACAGCAGCTTTACAGTGATAACAGGAGATTACAGTAACAGAGAGTGTTTAGGCTTTGCAGCAGCTCTAGAGTAAAGTTATTGTCCAGATAAAGTTAGTTTTGATTGATTCACTTCCGTTGCAAAGGAAATCTTTCGATTCCTTATAATCCTTAGAAGTGTTTGGAGGCAGTGTTTGGAGGCAGTGTTTGGAGGCAGTGTTTGGTGGCAGTGTTTGGAGGCAGTGCTTGGAGGCAGTGTTTGGAGGCAGTGTTTGGTGGCAGTGTTTGGTGGCAGTGTTTGGAGGCAGTGTTTGGAGGCAGTGTTTGGTGGCAGTGTTTGGAGGCAGTGTTTGGAGGCAGTGTTTGGTGGCAGTGTTTGGAGGTAGTGTTTGGAGGCAGTGTTTGGAGGCAGTGTTTGGAGGCAGTGTTTGGTGGCAGTGTTTGGAGGCAGTGTTTGGAGGCAGTGTTTGGAGGCAGTGTTTGGTGGCAGTGTTTGGAGGCAGTGTTTGGAGGCAGTGTTTGGAGGCAGTGTTTGGAGGCAGTGTTTGGAGGCAGTGTTTGGTGGCAGTGTTTGGAGGCAGTGTTTGGAGGCAGTGTTTGGAGGCAGTGTTTGGAGGCAGTGTTTGGTGGCAGTGTTTGGAGGCAGTGTTTGGAGGCAGTGTTTGGAGGCAGTGTTTGGTGGCAGTGTTTGGAGGCAGTGTTTGGAGGCAGTGTTTGGAGGCAGTGTTTGGAGGCAGTGTTTGGAGGCAGTGTTTGGAGGCAGTGTTTGGAGGCAGTGTTTGGTGGCAGTGTTTGGAGGCAGTGCTTGGAGGCAGTGTTTGGAGGCAGTGCTTGGAGGCAGTGTTTGGAGGCAGTGTTTGGTGGCAGTGTTTGGTGGCAGTGTTTGGAGGCAGTGTTTGGAGGCAGTGTTTGGAGGCAGTGTTTGGAGGCAGTGTTTGGTGGCAGTGTTTGGAGGCAGTGTTTGGAGGCAGTGTTTGGTGGCAGTGTTTGGAGGCAGTGTTTGGAGGCAGTGTTTGGAGGCAGTGTTTGGTGGCAGTGTTTGGAGGCAGTGTTTGGAGGCAGTGTTTGGAGGCAGTGTTTGGTGGCAGTGTTTGGAGGCAGTGTTTGGAGGCAGTGTTTGGAGGCAGTGTTTGGTGGCAGTGTTTGGAGGCAGTGCTTGGAGGCAGTGTTTGGAGGCAGTGTTTGGTGGCAGTGTTTGGAGGCAGTGCTTGGAGGCAGTGTTTGAAGGCAGTGTTTGGTGGCAGTGTTTGGTGGCAGTGTTTGGAGGCAGTGTTTGGAGGCAGTGTTTGGTGGCAGTGTTTGGAGGCAGTGTTTGGTGGCAGTGTTTGGAGGCAGTGTTTGGAGGCAGTGTTTGGAGGCAGTGTTTGGTGGCAGTGTTTGGTGGCAGTGTTTGGTGGCAGTGTTTGGTGTGAAGTGTTTGGTGGCAGTGTTTGGTGGCAGTGTTTGGAGGCAGTGTTTGGTGTGAAGTGTTTGGTGGCAGTGTTTGGTGGCAGTGTTTGGTGGCAGTGTTTGGTGTGAAGTGTTTGGTGGCAGTGTTTGGTGGCAGTGTTTGGAGGCAGTGTTTGGAGGCAGTGTTTGGAGGCAGTGTATGGTGTGCAGTATTTGGAGGCAGTGTTTGGAGGCAGTGTTTGGAGGCAGTGTATGGTGTGCAGTGTTTGGAGGCAGTGTATGGTGTGCAGTGTTTGGAGGCAGTGTATGGCGTGCAGTGTTTGGAGGCAGTGTTTGGAGGCAGTGTATGGTGTGCAGTGTTTGGAGGCAGTGTATGGTGTGCAGTGTTTGGAGGCAGTGTTTGGAGGCAGTGTATGGTGTGCAGTGTTTGGAGGCAGTGTTTGGAGGCAGTGTATGGTGTGCAGTGTTTGGAGGCAGTGTTTGGAGGCAGTGTTTGGAGGCAGTGTTTGGAGGCAGTGTATGGTGTGCAGTGTTTGGAGGCAGTGTATGGTGTGCAGTGTTTGGAGGCAGTGTATGGTGTGCAGTGTTTGGAGGCAGTGTTTGGAGGCAGTGTATGGTGTGCAGTGTTTGGAGGCAGTGTTTGGAGGCAGTGTATGGTGTGCAGTGTTTGGAGGCAGTGTATGGTGTGCAGTGTTTGGTGGCAGTGTTTGGAGGCAGTGTATGGTGTGCAGTGTTTGGAGGCAGTGTATGGTGTGCAGTGTTTGGAGGCAGTGTTTGGTGGCAGTGTTTGGAGGCAGTGTTTGGAGGCAGTGTTTGGAGGCAGTGTTTGGAGGCAGTGTTTGGTGGCAGTGTATGGTGTGCAGTGTTTGGAGGCAGTGTTTGGTGGCAGTGTATGGTGTGCAGTGTTTGGAGGCAGTGTTTGCAGGCAGTGTTTGGAGGCAGTGTTTGGTGGCAGTGTTTGGAGGCAGTGTTTGGAGGCAGTGTTTGGAGGCAGTGTTTGGTGGCAGTGTTTGGAGGCAGTGCTTGGAGGCAGTGTTTGGAGGCAGTGTTTGGTGGCAGTGTTTGGTGGCAGTGTTTGGAGGCAGTGCTTGGAGGCAGTGTTTGGTGGCAGTGTTTGGAGGCAGTGTTTGGAGGCAGTGTTTGGAGGCAGTGTTTGGTGTGAAGTGTTTGGTGGCAGTGTTTGGTGGCAGTGTTTGGTGGCAGTGTTTGGAGGCAGTGTTTGGAGGCAGTGTTTGGAGGCAGTGTATGGTGTGCAGTGTTTGGAGGCAGTGTTTGGTGGCAGTGTTTGGAGGCAGTGTTTGGAGGCAGTGTTTGGAGGCAGTGTTTGGAGGCAGTGTTTGGAGGCAGTGTTTGGTGGCAGTGTTTGGAGGCAGTGTTTGGAGGCAGTGTTTGGTGGCAGTGTTTGGAGGCAGTGTTTGGTGGCAGTGTTTGGAGGCAGTGTTTGGAGGCAGTGTTTGGAGGCAGTGTTTGGAGGCAGTGTTTGGAGGCAGTGTTTGGTGGCAGTGTATGGTGTGCAGTGTTTGGAGGCAGTGTTTGGTGGCAGTGTATGGTGTGCAGTGTTTGGAGGCAGTGTTTGGAGGCAGTGTTTGGAGGCAGTGTTTGGAGGCAGTGTTTGGTGGCAGTGTTTGGAGGCAGTGTTTGGAGGCAGTGTATGGTGTGCAGTGTTTGGAGGCAGTGTTTGGTGGCAGTGTTTGGAGGCAGTGTATGGTGTGAAGTGTTTGGAGGCAGTGTTTGGTGGCAGTGTTTGGAGGCAGTGTATGGTGTGAAGTGTTTGGAGGCAGTGTTTGGAGGCAGTGTTTGGAGGCAGTGTTTGGAGGCAGTGTTTGGAGGCAGTGTTTGGTGGCAGTGTTTGGAGGCAGTGTTTGGTGGCAGTGTTTGGAGGCAGTGTTTGGTGGCAGTGCTTGGAGGCAGTGTTTGGTGGCAGTGTTTGGAGGCAGTGTTTGGTGGCAGTGTTTGGAGGCAGTGTTTGGTGGCAGTGTTTGGAGGCAGTGTTTGGTGGCAGTGTTTGGAGGCAGTGTATGGTGTGCAGTGTTTGGAGGCAGTGTTTGGTGGCAGTGTTTGGTGGCAGTGTTTGGAGGCAGTGTTTACAATGTTTATTTCAATAATAATAACTTCATACTGTAAGCAATCAAAGCCAAATGAAACTTTGGAAAAGAAAGTCATGTTTATTCAGGTTCTCAAGGCATCAGTTTCTTAGAGAAAAATAATGACATCATTAATCAATCAGCTTTCATTCAATTAAAGTCAACAAGCAAATGCTGCATGTCAGTGTTAATTTGGTTTTACAAAGCTCAGTGGAAACATAATGAGCGATTCACTGTGGACAGTCTGTGTTTGGGGATTAATTGTGTCGTTACAGTCGTCAACGAATAGATCGCAGTCCTGCACGGACAGGTTTACATTCCCAAATAAAAAGATTCACATCAAAATGAAGTTTGAACTAAACTCAGTAAGCTATTGCACAAATTCACTCCATTCATGTTAACACACACATACACACACACACACACACACACTCACTCTATTCTCAACTTTAAAATCAGCTTTTTTTGTGCCCGTCCATGTTCATAATCGGAAAAAATCATCAGTAATAAAAAAAAGAAAAAAAGAAAAGAAAAAAAAGACAAAAACAATATGAACAACTTTCTAGGAGACCAGACCAGTTCAGCCCAGCCCAGTTAAAACCAGTGCGGCACAATCCTGTCAGGCTAGAATAAATTACTCTTGAACGGAAGTGTGTTTCTGTGCTGAAGGGAATGAGATTCTGTTCAGGAGGTGGTTGTGGGCGTGTTATGGGCGGGGCTAAAAAGAAGCTCCGCCTTCGAGTTGATGAGATTCTGTTCAGTAGGTGGTTGTGGGCGTGTTATGGGCGGGGCTAAAAAAAAAGCTCCGCCTTCGAGTTGATGAGATTCTGTTCAGTAGGTGGTTGTGGGGGTGTTATGGGCGGGGCTAAACAGAAGCTCAGCCTTTGCGTTGAGATTCTGTTCAGGAGGTGGTTGTGGGCATGTCATGGAGGGAGTTAAACAGAAGCTCCGCCTTCGAGCGGATGATATTCTGTTCAGTAGGTGGTTGTGGGCTTTCATGGGCGGAGCTAAGCAGAAGCTCCGCCTTCGAGCTGATAATATTCTGTTCAGTAGGTGGTTGTGGGCGTTTCACGGGCGGAGCTAAACAGAAGCTCCGCCTTCGAGCTGATGAAGTACGTCACCAATAGAGACAGCAGCAGCACAGCCACGCCCACTCCTAGTGTTAACATCTGCCAGAAACACACACAGAAAATAAACTCATGTGATAAATAAATCACATCAAAGCAAATCATAAATCCAGATGATTATAGATCAGATAAATGCAGTGTTGTGTGTAACTCATTACAAGTAACTTGAGTTACGTAATCAATTACTTTTACAAGTAACTAGTAAAGTAACGCATTAGTTTTTCAATTGACAACAAAATATCTACGTTACTTTTTCAAATAATTAACGCTAGTTAT
>CM060592.1:53537352-53549852 GCA_030578255.1 Tiaroga cobitis | reverse complement strand
GGTTTCCAGCTAAAAATAAGAAATGAGGAAGACACAACAACCACCAACGTAAATATCTACAAAACAACGGGTATAGTGGTGGTAAAAAGCATCAATGGGCTCTTCGAACAAGACTTCCTCTGCATCAAAGACAGAGCACAGAAAGAGACCTCTACCAGCGACCAACTTATCCCTCCTGAGGAGTCAGTCTTCCACACAGACGAGGATCAGACAGAACACAGAGACCCTTCGAGCACAGAACAGACCAAAGAACCCCATCCACACTGCTATTGCACTGACATGAGGGAGAGATTCACAGAGCTAGAGGGAGAAATGGTCCAGCTCAAGGAGATGATCTTCTCCCTGCAAACAGTTCAGACAACAGACCAGACTAGCAACAGCCCCACAGCCAAGCACAGAGATAAGGACAGCCTCAGGAGAGAGCTGTGTACACTGCAGACTGAGGTGAAGGGACTCCAGCAGGAGAGAGAGGGGTTAAGGGCTCAGCTGGAGACACTGGAAACACAGTTCTTACAACAGACTGAGTTACACAAGGCACAACTAACAGCAATGAGGATGGAAATAAGTGAACTGAGGCAGGACAGAGGAGCACAGCTCAGCGAGTTCAGCTCATCAGAGGAACCGGTGGAGCAGGACACTCTTCACCCTAATCACAGCTCCCAAACAACAGAGATTCAGCACAGCCAGAATCCTCCTCTCCCATCAGACCCTTCCCTCACCTCACAACCAGCCTCACACTCAGACGACCCGTCCACACCGATAGAAGGAACAATGCGACCGGAAGTCGCTCTTTTAATTGATTCAAACGGGAAATTTATTGATGAAAAGAAGCTTTTTCCCAAACACAGAGTGGCCAAACTCTGGTGTCCGAACACTCAGAGCGCACTCAAATGGCTAAGTGTTGACAAACTGGGATCCCCAAGCCATGTAATAATCCACACCGGCACAAACGATCTGAGAGACCAACAGGAGAGGGTGGCTATATCCCTACAAACAGTGATTGAAAAGGCCTCAACCACCTTCCCAAATGCTAAAATTACCATCTCCACACTGCTGCCCAGAAAAGACTTCCACCCTGACACCATCCAGCGGGTGAACGCCCACCTCTCCCGCTCCTGTGCACTTAAACCCAATGTGCACCTGGCACACCACCCCACCCTGGACCCCTCATGCCTCTACGACCATGTCCATCTGTACAAGACAGCTGTTCCTGTCTTCGCCAGGACGCTAAAAGATGTGGCCCTGAGTCGGAACCACAACAGCACCCCCAGGAGCAACAGAGCCCAACAACCTCCACCCAGACCTGTAAGAAAGCACAGTGTACCCCCAGAGAGAACATCCAGAAGACTTCCGTCAAGACAACAGCACTCTCACATGCTGAGACCATCACAACCAACACTGCATCTTCTTCCAGCCCTCACACCCTCACATTCAGTGCATCAGGCCAGGCCAAAGCCCCTCCTGCCGACCCCCTGCCCTCCTCATACCCCGCAGGCCCCGGGCAGACACAGCTACGCTCAGATGGTGAGCAGAACATCCACAACAGCACCAGTGCAGGCCACATCAACAGAGCTAAGAGACATCCGTCAGATGCTCAACCTTATCTGCTCACATCTACTGTCATAGGTCAAAACTTATCACCAAAAGTATTTCCCCATGGATAACAAAGCCTTTATCATTTCATGTTGGAACATTCAAGGCCTGCGATCATCCACCTTTGGCCTCAAAACCAGAAACCCAGATTTCAACTCAGAAATCAAAAACTCAGACATCATCATCCTGCAGGAGACATGGAGCAGAGGAGATGGACCCACCGGCTGCCCCAAAGGCTACAGAGAACTCATCATCCCATCCATTAAACTGCCTGGAGTGACACAAGGAAGAGACTCAGGAGGAATGCTTATCTGGTACAGATCAAATCTTGCCCATGCCATCAAAGTAGCTAAAACAGGACAATTCTACACATGGTTAGAAATTAATAAGACAGTCACCGCAACAGAGAAAAACATCCTGCTGTGTGCCACTTATATCCCTCCAGCAGAGTCTCCATATTTTAATGAAGACAGTTTCTCCATTCTTGAAGTAGACATTAATTACTTCCAGTCACAGGGAAGTGTGCTGCTCTGTGGAGACCTGAATGCCAGAACAGGTGAAGAACTGGACACACTGAACTCTCAGGGGGACAAACACCTGCCTGGAGGAGACGTCCTCCCCACACCGATACAAGCACAGAGACACAACTATGATAAAACAACAAACAAAAGCGGAACACATCTTCTTCATCTGTGTCGCACACTAGGTCTGTTCCTAGTCAACGGCAGGCTTCGAGGAGACTCCTATGGCAGATACACCTACAGCTCATCTTTCGGTAGCAGTACAGTCGACTATTTTCTGACAGACCTTAACCCAAACTCCCTCAGAGCATTCACAGTCAGCCCACTAAACCCCCTGTCAGACCACAGTAAAATAACCCTATACTTAAACAGAGCAATGCCCAACCAAGAAGCATCTAAACAAACCCAGCTCCACTCACTTAGAAACATGTATAGATGGAAACAAAACAGTAAAGATACATATCTAAGTACAATTAGTCAACCGAAAATTCAAGCCCTATTAGATCAATTCCTTGCCACTCCTTTCCTGCACAATAGTGTAGGTACAAACCTAGCAGTAGACAAGCTGAACAGAATATTTGAGGTATCAGCAACATTATCCAACTTAAAAATCACAAAAAGAAAACCAAAAAGACCACATGCCAGTGCCACTGAGAAATGGTTTGACAATGACTGCAAAAAACTTAGGAAAGAATTAAGAATCCTATCCAACCAGAAACACAGAGATGCTGACAATGAGAACATCCGTCATCTCTATCACGAAAAACTGAAACAATATAGGAATACTTTAAGAAAGAAAAAAGAACAAAACACAAAAAGTCAACTCAGGGAAATTGAAGAATCCTTAGAATCCGACCAGTTCTGGAAACATTGGAACACACTAAACAAATCCTACCATCAAGAACTAGCTATCCAGAATGGAGATGTTTGGGTAAACCACTTCTCCAACCTCTTTAGTGATATAAACAGAAATCAGGAACAAAATGCCCTATATGACAAACTAAGGGTTTTAGAATCAACCATCAAAGACTACCAGAACCCATTAGACTCCCCAATTACACTAACCGAACTATTAGACAAAATACAAACCCTGAAATTGCAAAAAGCCTGTGGTATCGATGGCATCCTAAATGAAATGATTAAATACACAGACCACAAATTCAAATTAGCCATTCTAAAGCTCTTCAATATCATCCAGAGTTTAGGTATATTCCCCAGCATTTGGAACAAAGGTCTTATTACCCCAATCCATAAAAACGGAGACAGATTTGACCCTAATAACTACCGTGGTATATGTGTAAACAGCAACCTAGGCAAACTTTTCTGCAACATCCTAAACGGCAGACTAGCCCATTTTCTCAGAGACAGAAATGCCCTGAGCAAGTGTCAAATTGGCTTCCAACCAAAATATCGCACATCAGACCACATATACACTCTCCACACCTTAGTCGATAAGCAAATCAACCAAAACAAAAGTAAAATTTTCTCATGCTTTGTTGACTTCAAAAAAGCATTTGACTCCATTTGGCATGAAGGTCTTTTTCTTCAATTAATCCAGTGCGGCATTGGAGGAAAAGCATATGACATCATCAAATCTATGTACACAAACAACAAATTTGCAGTTAAAATTGGTAACAAGCACACAGAATTCCTCCCTCAGAGTCGTGGAGTGAGACAGGGCTGCAGCTTAAGTCCCACGCTCTTCAACATCTACATAAATGAGCTAGCGAGGGCTCTGGATCAGTCTGCAGGACCTGGCCTTACTCTACTGGACACTGAAGTCAGATGCCTTCTGTTCGCTGATGATCTGGTGCTGCTGTCTCCCACTAAAGAGGGTCTACAGCAGCATCTAGACCTCCTGCACAGCTTCTGTCAGTCATGGGCCCTGTCAGTTAACCCCAAAAAGACAAAAATAATGATTTTCCAAAAAAGACCCAGCCGCCAAGACCAACATCATAGTTTTAAATTGAACAACATGCTCCTCGAACACACGCAGGACTACACTTACCTTGGCATAAATATCAGCAACACAGGAAATTTTAAAAAAGCTGTAAACGACTTGAGAGACAAGGCACGGAGAGCTTTTTATGCTATTAAGAGAAATATCCTAATTGACATCCCAATTAGAATCTGGCTAAAAATAATAAAAACAGTAATAGAGCCCATCGCGCTGTACGGCTGTGAAGTCTGGGGTCCACTTTCAGACCAAGAGTTCACTAGATGGGACAAACACCCAATGGAGACTCTGCAGACCGAGCTGTGCAAAATGCTGCTACGAGTTCAGCGCACAACCCCAAATAATGCCTGTAGAGCAGAATTAGGTTTATACCCCCTTTTAATAACTATTCAAAAAAGAGCCATTAAATTCCATGCCCACTTAAAAAATAGCGATGAACAGACCCTCCATCACAAAGCCCTGACCTACCAAGAGCTGAAGCCAGAGAGGAACGCCCTCGGCCGATTGGTCTCAGAGCTGACGTCACAAACTGACAATAAAAACATAGCCAGACCAAACCAAATTATTAAAACACAAAAAGAAAAATACGTCAAACATTGGACAGACGCAACAGCCAAACAGAGTAAATTGGAATGCTATTTGGCCCTAAACAGAACATATGAATTGGCAGGATACCTGAGTACAGTGAGCGACCCGAAACTGAGGAAAGTCCTGAGCATGTACAGACTCAGTGAACACAGTCTGAGCATCGAGACAGGCCGACACAGGCAGACCTGGCTGCCGAGGGAAGAGCGACTGTGCCCTCACTGCACAGAGAATCAGGTGGAAACAGAACTACACTTCTTGACATCCTGCCCCAAATATAAAAACATTAGAGACACTTTCTATCCCCTTTTCACAACCTACCAGAAGGACTTCCCCCAAAAATCGAATATGGACAAACTCCCACTCCTGCTAGGAGAAAGCCCAGCGAGCTCAAACCTGGCTGCCAGATATGTGAGGTCCTGTCACGAAGAAAGAGCCTCCGGCAGGACAGAGCTACCAACTGTACGCCTAGAGACACTGAGATAAATACTAGAAGATTGAAGATTTTTATTATCATTATTATTATTATTATTAATTTATTTTAATTTTTATTTATAATTATTTATTTATTTGTTTGTATTGTATAGTGTTATGAGTGCTTTGGCAATGTAAAGATTTCTTTCACCATGCCAATAAAGCTATTTGAATTGAATTGAATTGAATTGAGAGACACAGAGAGAGAGAGAGAGAGGGAGAGAGAGAGAGAGAGAGAGAGACAGAGAGAGAGAGAGAGAGAGAGAGAGAGAGAGACAGAGAAAGAGAGGGGGAGGTTTGTTATTTTTTATGTATGTATATGTACATGTATGATGACTGGAAATGCTTTGAGAGAGCTTTTGACAACAACTTTATTTGATCATAGGAACAACTTCTCATTATAGATTTTAAATTATAATAGAGCGAGCGAGAGAGAGAGAGAGAGACACTCACCTCGTCCTTCACACTGCTGTTTCTTAATGATACGGGGTCAGAGTGCATCCAAAGTTCCCGTCCACTGCGCAGGCCAACCTGTAAACAAACAAGAAACTGTGTGTGTGTGTGTGTGTTTAAACTCGACACACATACACAACATTCATTACATGCATAAACATTCAGGTGTGTGTGTGTGTGTGTGTGTGTGTACCTGCCCGATCTCCAGCATGGAGTGAACGTTGTCGAAGTCGATCACGAACTCCTTCCTCTGCATGTCGTACACCATCCTCGAGCTGCCGATGTAGTCGAAGGCTTCCTGAGAGAGAGAGCGCTTGGATAAACCTGTTATATCATAAATCATACTTCTACAATATCTCCCCTGTGCCGGTGAGTGTGTGGATAGGCATGGGCTGTGTATACTCTATAGTGCGCACTATTATATAAATACATCCAATTAGCAGGGATCGTAGTCGTACAGACACCGTCAAATCAAACTACAGGACTACTTTAGTTTTTTCAAGGACTACAAACAGAAATCTCATTTATCAAATAATATCTTTCTTTATTATCTTTAAAATTCTAAAAAAGGTAAATAGAAAAGGCAAAGATATCGCTTTCCTCATTCAAACTGATTTGTTCTCACATGAATATATGATTGACTTGAAGAATGAAAGATGTATCATATACTTGGATATTTATATGAGCAATATCCCACTCATAGCCATGCCTCTATATCTATATCAGACAGGCTCAGCGTTAACTTTAAGTTAAAAGATTGTTTTATCAATCAAATTAAAAATAAATTTCATATATTGTCTTTCAATAATTGAAGCACTTTCAAGAACTTCTTCATAAATATGGCTGTTTTCACAGATTTACTGGACTTAAAGCTGCAGTGTGCAATATTTAGGAGGATCTGTTGACAGAAATGCAATATCATATAATAACTGTGTGTTCAGTGGTGTATAAAGAGCTTACTTAATGACCCGTTATGTGTTTATTAGCTTAGAATGAGCGTTTCTCTCTACACACACCGCGGGTCCGCTTACATCCACATGTTTCTACGGTGGCCCTGAATGGACAAACGCGTTTCGTCACTGTGTTGTTCTTCATGATAAGAAGCTGCTAAAGTCAGCGAATAAAACACTGACACACTGATGAACAAGTGACAATAATATTCACAATAACATCGTTTTACTGAATAATCAAGTAAACATAATTTCTTAATTTATCTTTGTAAAGAAACCTCATTGCTCAACTGGCTACTCTCTGCTGTCTCAGACGACGACATCACTTCCTGTCGGCCGCTGTAACTTCTTTTGGGTGCGATTCACAACCTCACCACTAGATGCCGCTAAAACTCACACACTGCACCTTTAAAGTCAAACTTAAGCACCTTGTATGAATTATGCATAAAACGCTTTCCCTTCTGGCAGGCTGATCAAATAATGAGTCAAGAAAGTGTGTACACCAGAGCTGAAGAACATGACGAAACACTGACCCCTTGGAAGAAGGTGAAGAATATATTGCGAGGGGGCGGAGCCTCTTGAGTGACAGGCTGAAGCGCATGAACGGCAGCCAATAGGGTGACTATCCCAGACACGGTTCCTTCGGCCGCTGGAGCCTCGTCCCAGAAAAACGACCTGCCGTCAAGCTGAGACACAACAACCTTCATTTCTAATTCCTGAAGGACAGTTAGGAACTCACAGCGCCTTTAAATTAGTCCAAACGAGGAGCGTAGACTAACACACTCCAAGTAGAGGCACTTCAAGAGAGTCCACACACTCCACCAGAGACGAGAGTCATCAACGAAGCGAGAACGTTTCAGTCACATGACCTTAATCAATGCCATAATCTTAATTTATGAAGTCACATGGTTACATAGATCACATGATCAACCGAGCCAAGACGTACGCCGGTTTCACACTGCACGCGTTAGCAGAGCGTAAGCAGCTATTTTTTTCTATTTTTCATTTATTTTTCTATTTTTTCAATTTAATGTATAACATTTTCTTTTGTCTCTTCGCTCTAGCATGCTGTCCGACACGGTGATTGGATCATGTGATCTATGTAACCATGTGACTTCATAAATTAAGGTTATGGCATTGATAAAGGTCATGTGACCGAAACGTTTGCCTTTTCTTCAGTAAAGCATTGATTTGATCTCGGTTCGTTGATGACTCTCGTCTCTGGAGGAGTGTGTGGACTCTCTTCTCCTGAAGGAAACAGCAAATTATGGAAAATGGCCACAAATGTTCTGTTGCCCAGATTAGACTAAACAGATTCTGCTGATGATGTTTTGTCAGTGTGTTCGGTGGTGGTTGGTGTGGTCGATGTGTTTGGTGTGTGTTAGGAGTGTTGGTTGGTGTGTTCGGTGGTGTTTGGTGTGTTCGATGTGTTTGGTGTGTGTTCGGTGGTGGTTGGTGTGTTCGGTGGTGTTTGGTGTGTTCGATGTGTTTGGTGTGTGTTCGGAGTGTTGGTTGGTGTGTTCGATGTGTTTGGTGTGTGTTCGGAGTGTTGGTTGGTG
This sequence comes from Tiaroga cobitis, assembly GCA_030578255.1. Classification (NCBI taxonomy): domain Eukaryota; kingdom Metazoa; phylum Chordata; class Actinopteri; order Cypriniformes; family Leuciscidae; genus Tiaroga; species Tiaroga cobitis. The sequence continues at coordinate 53,541,760 of CM060592.1, read as the reverse complement.
TGTTCGATGTGTTTGGTGTGTGTTCGGAGTGTTGGTTGGTGTGTTCGGTGGTGTTTGGTGTGTTCGATGTGTTTGGTGTGTGTTCGGAGTGTTGGTTGGTGTGTGTTCGGAGTGTTGGTTGGTGTGTTCGATGTGTTTGGTGTGTGTTCGGAGTGTTGGTTGGTGTGTTCGATGTGTTTGGTGTGTGTTCGGAGTGTTGGTTGGTGTGTTCGATGTGTTTGGTGTGTGTTCGGAGTGTTGGTTGGTGTGTTCGGTGGTGTTTGGTGTGTTCGATGTGTTTGGTGTGTGTTCGGAGTGTTGGTTGGTGTGTTCGATGTGTTTGGTGTGTGTTCGGAGTGTTGGTTGGTGTGTTCGATGTGTTTGGTGTGTGTTCGGAGTGTTGGTTGGTGTGTTCGGTGGTGTTTGGTGTGTTCGATGTGTTTGGTGTGTGTTCGGAGTGTTGGTTGGTGTGTTCGATGTGTTTGGTGTGTGTTCGGAGTGTTGGTTGGTGTGTTCGATGTGTTTGGTGTGTGTTCGGAGTGTTGGTTGGTGTGTTCGATGTGTTTGGTGTGTGTTCGGAGTGTTGGTTGGTGTGTTCGGTGGTGTTTGGTGTGTTCGATGTGTTTGGTGTGTGTTCGGTGGTGGTTGGTGTGTTCGATGTGTTTGGTGTGTGTTCGGAGTGTTGGTTGGTGTGTTCGGTGGTGTTTGGTGTGTTCGATGTGTTTGGTGTGTGTTCGGAGTGTTGGTTGGTGTGTTCGATGTGTTTGGTGTGTGTTCGGAGTGTTGGTTGGTGTGTTCGGTGGTGTTTGGTGTGTTCGATGTGTTTGGTGTGTGTTCGGAGTGTTGGTTGGTGTGTTCGATGTGTTTGGTGTGTGTTCGGAGTGTTGGTTGGTGTGTTCGATGTGTTTGGTGTGTGTTCGGAGTGTTGGTTGGTGTGTTCGGTGGTGTTTGGTGTGTTCGATGTGTTTGGTGTGTGTTCGGAGTGTTGGTTGGTGTGTGTTCGGAGTGTTGGTTGGTGTGTTCGGTGGTGTTTGGTGTGTTCGATGTGTTTGGTGTGTGTTCGGAGTGTTGGTTGGTGTGTTCGATGTGTTTGGTGTGTGTTCGGAGTGTTGGTTGGTGTGTTCGATGTGTTTGGTGTGTGTTCGGAGTGTTGGTTGGTGTGTGTTCGGAGTGTTGGTTGGTGTGTTCGATGTGTTTGGTGTGTGTTCGGAGTGTTGGTTGGTGTGTTCGGTGTGTTTGGTGTGTGTTCGGAGTGTTGGTTGGTGTGTTCGGTGGTGTTTGGTGTGTGTTCGGAGTGTTGGTTGGTGTGTTCGGTGTGTTTGGTGTGTGTTCGGAGTGTTGGTTGGTGTGTTCGGTGGTGTTTGGTGTGTGTTCGGAGTGTTGGTTGGTGTGTTCGGTGTGTTTGGTGTGTGTTCGGAGTGTTGGTTGGTGTGTTCGGTGTGTTTGGTGTGTGTTCGGAGTGTTGGTTGGTGTGTTCGGTGTGTTTGGTGTGTGTTCGGAGTGTTGGTTGGTGTGTTCGGTGTGTTTGGTGTGTGTTCGGAGTGTTGGTTGGTGTGTTCGGTGGTGTTTGGTGTGTTCGATGTGTTTGGTGTGTGTTCGGAGTGTTGGTTGGTGTGTTCGGTGTGTTTGGTGTGTGTTCGGAGTGTTGGTTGGTGTGTTCGGTGGTGTTTGGTGTGTTCGGTGTGTTTGGTGTGTGTTCGGAGTGTTGGTTGGTGTGTTCGGTGTGTTTGGTGTGTGTTCGGAGTGTTGGTTGGTGTGTTCGGTGGTGTTTGGTGTGTTCGATGTGTTTGGTGTGTTCGATGTGTTTGGTGTGTTCGGTGTGTTTGGTGTGTGTTCGGAGTGTTGGTTGGTGTGTTCGGTGGTGTTTGGTGTGTTCGGTGTGTTTGGTGTGTGTTCGGAGTGTTGGTTGGTGTGTTCGGTGTGTTTGGTGTGTGTTCGGAGTGTTGGTTGGTGTGTTCGGTGGTGTTTGGTGTGTTCGGTGTGTTTGGTGTGTGTTCGGAGTGTTGGTTGGTGTGTTTTGTCAGTGTTTTTTCTTGGTGTGTTCGGTGTGTGTTTGGTGGGTTGGGTGTGTTTGGTTGTTGTGTTCAGTGTGTTTTGTCAGTGTGTTCGTGTGTGTGTTGGGTGTGTTCTCAGTGTGTGTGTTCGGTGTGTTCCTCACCCGTGTGGCTGCGATGACGACGCTCTCGTTGGTCTTGTGGCCCTTGGCGCTGCTGTTCAGGGGCCGAGTCGACGACCACACGTTGAAATCACTCAAAGGGTCACACAGAACTTCTGATAGGATGCAAACGCAGGCAAAATCATTAGCAGACGATAATAACAGTGTCTGCGGTGCAAATGATTCTCAACACAGCTCAAACTGGCAAAGACTGAGCTTCTCATCCTCCCTGCCAATCAGTCTCTACAGCACGACTTCACTATCCAGCTAGATTCATCCTCAATCACCCCATCAAGGTCGGTCAGAAATCTTGGAGTAATCTTTGATGATCAGCTGACCTTCACTGACCACATTACAAAGACAACTCGATCATGCAGGTTTGCTATGCACAACATCAGGAAGATCAGGCCTTTCCTAACTGAGCATGCAACACAACTTCTCGTCCAGGCCCTGGTCATTTCTAGGCTTGATTACTGCAATGCTCTTCTGGCTGGACTTCCATCATGTGCAACTAAACCTCTACAAATGATCCAGAATGCTGCAGCTCGTCTCGTCTTCAACGAGCCCAAAAGGGCCCACGTCACTCCTCTGTTCATCTCTCTGCACTGGCTACCACTCGCTGCTCGCATCAAGTTCAAGGCTTTGACGCTTGCTTACAGATTGACCACAGGTTCAGCTCCCTCCTACTTCCACTCACTACTACAAGTCTACATCCCTACCAGAAGCCTACGATCGGTCAATGAGCGACGGCTCGTGGTACCATCACAGCGGGGCACAAAATCACTCTCCAGAACATTCTCATTCACGGCTCCATGCTGGTGGAGTGATCTCCCGTCCCTCATCCGGAACGCAGAATCCCTGACAGCATTCAGAAGGCAACTGAAGACTCTTCTCTTCCGTGAGCACTTAACATAAAAATAAAAAAAACTCTCCTTTTCCTTTAAATCCCTGCTTATCTGGCTTATGCTACTCCGAGCAATGTCTGAACTGTGTATTTTGAGCACTTCTTGCGTTGTTTTTGCCTCTTCACGATGACTCCCTTGGTTTAGTCCTCAGTTGTAAGTCGCTTTGGATAGAAGCGTCTGCTAAATGACTAAATGTAAATGTCAACACAAGTACATGAACACACACGAGGGACGTATAGAGGTTCATTCAAATGTCTAGTTAGATATAAACGTTGTGTTCAAATACACTACCAGTTAAAAGTTTGGGATCGGTAAGATTTTTTATGTTTTTAAAATAGTCTCTTCTGCTCACCAAAGCTGCATTTATCTGATTAAAAATACAAAAAAAAAATCAGTGTAATATTACTCCAGTGTAGATCATCTGTTCTCTATGTGAATATACAGTAAAGTGTAATTTATTCCTGTGATTTCCAGCATCATTACTCCAGTCTTCAGTGTCACATGATCCACATGAGCAGAAGAGAATCTTACCGATCCAAAACTTTTGCCTGGTTGTGTATGCCTACAGAAATATTTTCAATCTCTTATGCCTACACTGCAAATAATGATGTTCCTCCTCAGTGTTTCTGTCTCGTTTTCCAGCACAAACATCTAAACATTCTGAAATCAAGAGACATTTACTGGAGAAGAAGCAAAATGACTGAAGATAAAATGTATGAAAATGAGGTGAGTTTGTGTTTAAAACAAGAACAAAAATCTGCCAGTGGAGTCAGAAAAATAATCTTAATTGAAAGGCAGTGTTGTGTGTGTGTGTGTGTGTGTGTGTGCGCGCGTGTGTGTGTGTGTGTACCTGGGTTGATGCTGAAGCGGTTCTGCAGGTCCGTGCGCCTCATGCACGTCACGGTGTCGGTCACGGCGTGCATGTGTGAGAAGAGCTGCATCGCACACAGCGGATACTGAGGAGCGCTTCCGTTCACACGCAGGTTATGATCCTCGTAACACTACACACACACACACACAAATGTTAAAGAGGCATATTGTGCTCTTGTTGTCAGGCTCTACTAGAACAGGTTTTTTATTAACGCATTAATTATTATAATGAGGAATATTGTGACGTGTTCGTTCCCGGGAGAAACTCAAGACTACAATGGAGGCGTTTCAGGAGTTCAGGAACACTGACTCTGATATAGAGAAGAACTGGAGCTTCTTCATGATCAAACAGCAAAACATCACACACTGATGAAGATGAGGAAAGCAGAATAGATGCTGTTTAAAACTGTACTGACACACACACACACACACACACACCTTTCGGATGACCTGAGTCTGATTCTCATCTTTCAGAGCAAACACAGGGAAAGAGAAGTCT